>REGO01000949.1:203226-259153 GCA_010120015.1 Rhombomys opimus
TGGTCAAATTTGTTGGGTGTTCTGTAGGCCTCATGTATTCTTATTGGCCTCTCCTTTAACTTGGGGAAATTTTCTTCAGTGATTTTGTTGAAAAAATATCTGGGCCTTGGAGAAGGGAGTCTTCCTTTTCCTCTATACCTATTATTCTTAGGTTTTGTCTTTTCATATTGTCTTGGATTTCTTAGATGGTCTGTGTCAGGAATTTTTTTGGATTTAACATTTTCTTTGTGAGATACATCAATTTCTTCCATTCTATCTTTTACACCTGAGATTCTTTCTTCCATCTCTTGAAGTCTGTTGGTTATGCTAACCTCTGTAGTTCCTGTTTTCTTCCCAAAATTCTTCCTCTCCATTATTTCCTCCATTTGTGGGTTTTTTTTTTTTTTTTTTTTTTTCCAGTTCTATCTTCAGGTCTTGAGTTGTTTTGTTTACTTCCTTCACCTGTCTGATTGTATTTTCCTGTTTTTCTTTTCTTCAACTCTGGTTCTTTTATTGATTTTAGTGATTTAATTATTTCTTCTCTGAA
The DNA here is from genome assembly GCA_010120015.1 of Rhombomys opimus. Classification (NCBI taxonomy): domain Eukaryota; kingdom Metazoa; phylum Chordata; class Mammalia; order Rodentia; family Muridae; genus Rhombomys; species Rhombomys opimus. The sequence continues at coordinate 203,753 of REGO01000949.1, forward strand.
GGTTGCAAGCTGTTTGGATGCATCTTCCAGTATTTCTTCAGGGATGGCCATAATCTGCTTATCTTTAACTTCCTCCATTTCTTCATGGATAGCCATGATCTGTTTGGTTTTATCTTCCTCTAATTCTTTAAGTATTTTATTTTTTCCTCTATTATCCTCTTCACCAGCATAGATGTAAGGTCATCTTCTTGATTTTCTATTATGCTGTGTTGTCTGTTCGCCCCTGGATGGCTGGTTTCTCGAGATGCCATATTGCTCTGTCTTTTGTTGGTTGAGCTTTTACGCTGACCTCTACCCATTGGGCTGTTTTAGGTGTTGGCTGTTAGTTTCTGTGCTTCCTGGAGTCCTGAGGTAGGGAGAATCCCCTTGGCCGGAAGAAGATTTTTTCCTGAAGGAGTCCTCCTCTGCTTTTTGGGTATGGTCACTGTATGTCCAGTGTTTCTCAGGAATTGCCACTGCTCACCTCAGGTATATAAACCTGAGTAGTAGTTGTGGTCTTTGTTAGGCAGGGGGGGCTCTCCTCTTACCCATAGAAGTTCTCAAGACAGCTGCCCCACTGCTGGGTTTCTCGTTATAAATTTAGTGAGCTGCTGCTGTTGTTACAGTTTTCCAGGTACAGTGCTCTTGAAGAACCTGCTGATTCCCTAGCTGTGGGGTTTTCTCCCAACAGGGAAACTCAGTCTGTTATCCTGGGGCACACAGTTCTGTCCAGGAAAGTGAGAAGAGTGCCCAGCAAGTCTCTGGGCCAGAGGCTGAGTGTTCTGCTCTTGGCCTGGAGAATGTGCACCTAGTTGAGTTGGCACCTGGGGGCGCCACTCTGATCTGGAGGCTGGTAACTGAGGGCTCCACTCTGGTCTGAAGGCTGGGTGCCTCAGTCTGGACTGGAAGCTGTGTGTCCCTGTCTGGGATGGAGGCTTCGGGCATTGCTCTGGTCCGGACGCTGTGGTGCAGCCCTCTTGAAGGACCAGGGATTCCCACAGGTTTGTCAGTCTAGCTAGGGATAACTGGTTGATCCTTGGCAGAGTATCTGAGGGCTACTGTAATGGCTCTCTGGCTTTTGTATGTCTGAGGATGCAGCTGTTTGCCCCAGTGCTCTAGGGGAACTCAATTATGGTGCCTGAGCACAGCGCTCCTGCCTGCAGTAGAAAGCTAGAGCCTAGAGTCTGCATGAATCCAGAAAGTCTTTTGGTGCTGGTTGTCCTGAGCATTAGACCTGATGATCCCCCCTGTTGTGGGGTTTCCTCCTGCCAGGGACACCCAGTCTTTGCTTTGGGGACCGCCATTCTGTCTGGGGTGGTGAGTAGAACCCACAGGCACAGACGCCCACCTGTGGCTCTGCCTTTCTGGCCTTTGGGAGCCTGGGCATCTGCCTAAACTGGGTAATTTTCCTGAGACCTTTTTGGGGTGGTGGAATATCAGCTGAGTGCTCTGAGATCAGACCAGCCGTTTCTCTCCCTGTGGGTTTGCACGTGACAGTGAAACTCAGTCTCTGGTGCCCTGGGGCCCAAAGTTCAAATCTGAAGTGGTGAATCAGGCGCGCAGGCAGGCAGGGCTCTGTGCAGGCACCTGGGTCCTGGCTCTGACTCCGGGCTGGCTCCTGGGGTGCCCGTGGAACCCGAGTCTTTTCCAGGGGATGTCTGGGTGACCTTAGGTTGGTCCCAATAGTTTCCTGCTCCGTGGGGTTATCTCTCGACTGGAAAATCCAGTCTGTGATGTTGTGGGCCCACAGTTCAGTCTGGGACAGTGACCAGATCATGCTGGCATGTGGCTCTGGGCTGGTGACCAAGCACCTGGCAGGACCGGGATCTCTTCCGAGGTTTAGCTGGGTGAGTTAAAGCTGATTGAATCCCCCACCGTGGGGTATACTCTCACCTGGGAATCACAATCACTTGTGTTTTATGGCCGCAAGTTCTGATTGCTAGTCACTGTGCCAATCCTGCTGTGATGCTGCTCAGAATGAGAGTCTTCCCGGCACCGCCATCTTGCCCCGCCTCATTTTATTTCTTCTTATGAGAACACCAGTACCTGGCTTAAGGTCCACTTAAACCCACTACTTTAAGGTGTCTGTAGAGACTCTATTTTTCCCTCAGATCACATTTGCAGCTACAAAGATTATAAGGTGAATATATACATTTCAGCACACAACAACTGTTTAGGGTGCTGATGACAGTGGAACTGGTCAGAAGAAGAAAATGATCCTGATGTTAAGGGTCCCATAGACCACAGATGCTATAACAGTTTCTGTGATGTCTACTGTGCACCTTGGTATGGCATTTCTATGCATGTGAGAAACTGTCAGCTAAGAATGATGCCTGGGGTTGGGGCTTGCAAGGGAGCAGGACACTTGTCAAAAAGTATAATCCTGGGGAGTCCTCCAGTTTACTTCAAAAACACCATTTCTCAGCATTCAGAAGATGGAGACAGGCGGATCTCCGTGTGTTGGAGGGCAGCCATATCAAGTTTCTGACCAGCCAGTAAAAACTATAGAGTAAGATGCTGTCTCAATTTTGGGTGCAAGAAGGTAGACTTTGAGACTTCAATGCAGCTCTGAAATTTGGACTTGACCCATTCCTGTACCTTCTATTTAGCAACATTTTTCATGTTCTCTCTTTTACCATCACAGATGGCATGTATATAAGCAATAATTTCCTGAGTCTGAGTTATATTCCAATAGTTCTATTAGGTGACAGTAACAATAACCACTACGACAAAGAATGGGGAAGCCTTGCTTGGGCTATCCATCCTTCAAAGCATTTATGTGTAGTCACTCACTTAAGCTTGCCAAAGGTCCTTTGGAGGAGATGCTACTAACATCCCTATTACTCAGCAAAATGAGCCAAATGAGAGGATCAAATGTAGTTCTGATGGATCCAAATCTCATGCAGACAGTGAAGGTCAATATTACCATTTAAGTCTCAGTCCCCACATGCCCTTCGCAACCAGAGGCTCAATGCTCTAGCTTTTAGTCGAAGTAACTTGGGGGCAGAAAACCTGTGGAATGGCAAGAGAAGCAGTGCTTATCCTGAACATTTAGTTTATTATCTACTCCAGGGGCTCTATATGAGCAGAAGACAGTTGTCTACAATACCCAAGGTCTTATTCCTACTGTTCTCTCAAAACCTTTCCTTATGGGAAACTTTCTAGGTCACAGTATATGTGACTTTCCTCATTCTCACCTTATGATCCATATAACTGGATGTGATCTGGGTTGTGACAGGAATATTGCAATGTTCCCTCATGTTCTCTAATTTCCTTCCTCCTGCTTTGTAGGCCTTTCAGGTTTCTCATTGACCTTCAACCACTTGACAGAATTCACTTACAACTCAGTCTTTCTTTCTGCCACTTAAACCATGTAGCTTCCTAATCTTAAGTGAAATGGAATCGTCTTTGTAGCCACACTTCTCAACACCAAGCACATGAGAATTCTTGCAGACATGTATTTGGGTGGAGTTCTTCCTTTGGCAGACCCCTGTACTGTCCGAGAAACGACTTGCTGATGTGTAAATCAAAAGCAAAGAGGGAAGTCCCCTGGCTAACAGATAATAACCACTTCCTACTTCCTTGATGGTTAATAGGCAGCTTCCTTTTGATGTTCTCTACTTCTGCTGCCTCCTTCCTTATCATATTTTTCTTTAATTTATACACATATGAACTCAAATCCTTGTCATATGTACCCAAGGGAGTTCCAATACCCTGCCTCATACTTCTGATACCTTTTAAAGGTCAGCGCATGTGGGTTTTGTAGCTCACAGCCCTGCCATCCCATTATCTCTTAATTTTAATCTTTGTTTTCATTTTCTGAAGTACACTGTTAAGGGGAAGTTCTCAGTTCCTTATTTAAAAGACATCGGGGAGGTACATACCCTGGCATACTTGCTGAGTGAGTTCAATATCAGCTACTACTCTCCCTACATTTCCTTCTCCATCCCCACACACAGGAAAATTCACAGCCTTATTATGTCACAGCCTGATTCCATTTACTGAGAACTGGTCTTTCCCTATAGTCATCATCTTCTGTTTCTCCTCTCCTTTCCTCTAATACCAAGGACTCATCCAATGGGATACAGTGATTTTGGCTGTGAAACAGAAATATAATGGGTTTAAAAACCATCTTAGTGTATGTATTTCCTGAAACCACTTTCTCCTTTGCTTTAAGTTTCACCTCCTAGATGCTGGTTTGAAGCTTCTCTTTCTAGACTAACCCAAGGATGGTCTGAAATTTACCAGTCAGGTATTCTGTATACTGAGTGTTGATGTATCAGCACAGGTGATGAATGCAGAAACCAGAGCATGCTAGGAGTGCATTCTGCCAGTGAGACATATCTCCTGCCCAGGCAAGCCCTGAATTTGCTTTCTTCTTGTTTCAGCCTCACAAGAAGCTGGGGTCAGAACTTTGCTATAAGATCTGGCTATACTCACTTTTAGAAAGGCAGAGACATTGGGAAAAACATTTAAGTTTTTACCACAAATCTCTTTACTTCGACACCTGCTGGTAGAACCTGAAGGCAATGGAAAAGACACATTTTCTACTGTCTAGAGCAAACCTTAGAGGCCCTTGGGCTCCTCAGTGTTGTCCTACTTCCAAGAAAGCATAAGAGGCATGATTGCAGTGAGTCACGAGGTGCTGACCCTCCCAGGGTACATTTTCTTCATGTTCCTCAACATTAGGCCATTGTTGAGCCAGGTGACTGTCCCAGTGCTAAGGCCCTGTCCAAATGCTTACCAAACACTGATAATGGATAATGATGGAGCACAAAAGCCCTGCCAGAAATCTTCAGGAGAAATTTGCACACCTAAGTTTGGCAACTGTTTGGAACACCTGCCCTAAGCTGACACTTGCAACCCATCCCCCAACAGCTACTGGCATGAGCCTTTCTGTGAAGCCTGTTGGGTAATTTATGCTTCTTTTCTGTCACTCTGCCCTCTCCACCCACAGCAGATTCTCCTCTTTAAAAACGTGGTCATTGTGCTGGAGGAGTCTGGCTCATCTATCACCACCTTCCAGATGCAGCAGGTTTTAAGGAGAGCAGCAGCCAAGAGCTCACAGAGGAGGGGCTTGTGAGAGGCCATCTCAACCTTACTCACCTTGACATGGGTGGTCATGAGGGGGAAGTCAGGTTAGGAGGCCATCTCAAGCTAACTCACCATAACAGAGATGTTATGAGAGAGAAGTCAGGTTACCTCTGCTCTTCCTCAAACTTACTTTCTGTTTTTGTTAAAGGGATCCATGATCATGGTTTAAAAAGTCAGATGACACCAAGGCTTATTCAAACCACCCAGAAGGTGGTTCTTCTCTACCCTTCCATTTCATAAGTTCCCAGAAACAGCTATTAAAAACCTTTTTCCTTTTGTATGTTCTCCATATCGCTAAATATTACCTTTTTAAGTTACTTTATTTTCTATTTACTATAGAAACTAAAAGGTAAGTTCACTCTCCTGCTCAAACTGTCACCACAGACATGTGTAAAACCATTTTCTCTTGTTTCTGCTATCTTATTTATATAATTATAGTGCACTTTTCGGAATTTAATTAGTCAAAACATGTAAATTCACATTTATGTATTTACATATTAAAATGCACACACATAAATATATACAGTAATGTGTCCTTATTCAGAGAAAGGCATTATTAGATAGTTGCACTCTGTGCAGACATCACAAAGTGCCTGCTCCATAGTATAATCTAGTCTTTCTTTCTTTTTAATTTATTAACTATACAGCCTTATCACAGCCCCCCCTTCCCAATCCCATCCTCCCACCCTCTTTCCACATTTCCCTCCCCTCCTTCATCTCAGAGAAGGGTGCTCTCCCACCCCCACCCTCCCACCCCCACCCTGTGCCATCCCATCCTGCCACTTCATGTTGCATCAGGAATGAGTGCATCTTCTTCCACTGAGGCCAGACAAGGCAGCCCAGTTAGGGGAAAGTGATCCAACAGGGTCTATGACAGGAACACCCCCCTCTCCAATTGTCTGGGGACCTACATGAAGACCAAGCTGCCCATCAATTCCATAAACATAGGTCCATGACTACTCATAGGTTAGTGGTTTAGTCTCTGTGAACCTCCATGGGCCTAGGTTAGTTGACTCTGTTGGTCTTGTGGGGTTATTGTCACTTTCGGGTTCCTCTATCCTTCCCCCAATTTTTCTACAAGATTTCCCTATCTCAGTCTAATGTTTGGCTCTGGGTACCAGTATCTGTTTCAATCAGCTGCTTGATGGAAGCTCCCAGAGGACCCAGAAAGAAACACATGACATGAGCCTGGTACAGCCTATTTTATACCCAGGTTACAAGGTTGACAGTGTGGCTTCTAGGCTACAAACCTATGTGGTACATCCCCTGCTGAATACTGTAGGCCACTGCAACCTAATGTCAAATGGCTACAGATGTGTACAGATATTAACGTGGAAAAGGGGCAGCAACAATAATGAATTTTGGGAATTCTTCCAGGTTCATTGTGATTTTTTTCAGGCTGCCCTCCTGAAGAATCAGTGTAGCACATGTAGCACTATGTATAAACTACAGAGGACATCAGTGTGACACCTTTTTTTGTTGCACAGATTTTTACCTTGGCTGAAGCTAATAATTGCCTTCCCTTGTTTATTTTCTTTGCCGTGTGTCTTAGTAAGCAACTGTTAGTCCATCTTTTCTTGTCATCTTAGCTGAGACTTGAAAGGGTTTTCTGAATTTATTTTAGTGAAGAAGACTGTCTTTGAGCCTTGGGGACACAGAGATCCTTGTCCAGCTTACTATCATTCCAGGGTGACACTTTCATCTGTGATTTTCATCTCCTACAACCCTCAATTCCTTTTGTTTGTTGGTTTCTGTATGTGTGATGCGTTTGAATGTGCTGTAGCATGTGTGTAGAGGTAAGAAGCCAAAATTGGGTGTTGTTCCTTGCCTTCAAATTTGTTTCAGATGAGTTCTCTTGTTGACTTTCACTATACATGGCAAGACAATTGGCCTGCAAGGGACCAGCGAGTCACCTGTCTTCACATCTCATCTCTTTTAGGAGCACTGAGAATCCAGAAGAATGCTACCATGCATGCTTCTATATGCATTCTGGGCATTGAGATGCAACTCCTTGTGCTTGTGGAGTAAGACTTTATCTCCTGGGCCATCTCCCCAGTCTTCTTGGTTTATTAGTGCATTTTCTTCTGTTCAGAACTCTCATCTCAAGTTGGTCATACAAGAAGAAAAGAACATTGGATTTGAAATTGACAAAATGTGTTCCTGAAGGCATATTCATTGTGCATTGCAGTGGACTGAATGTTTCTTTCACCACTCATGTTTGCATGTTAAGTCCTGTCCCCAGTAGGTTAATGATAGTGGCTAAGACCTCTCCTCTGGGGAGTCTTTAATCAAGGGCCTTCAGAAAACTGACTTGCCTCTTCTGCTATCTAAAAACATGACAGAAAGTGGGGCCTACAGTAGATATTAACTCTACAGGACCCTTGACCTTGATCTTTCAACCTCTAGTGTGGACCAAAGTGAGGCAAGTTACTGGTATTTTTGAGCCATTCTGTGTATGGTGTTCTGTGATGACACAAAATAAGGGCCATGCTCCCACCCTGGCTTAGACTTACAGAATGCATAAAACATTAGGAATCAGTCCCTGCTCTCAGCAGTGAGCAAGGCAGGATTCCTTGTGACTGCTCTTCCTAAGGCACTATGCATGAAGCCTTTTGTTTCTGGATCCTCTATAGAGAAACTTCTCTCTTCTTTTCCAGGAATTCTGTGCTAATTTGTTTATTCTTGATTTGGGTGTTTTGAGTGTTAAAAATTATATTTATTAGTAATTGATTATGTATTATGTATGTATAAATACACACATATATATACATATGTGGAAACTGACATTTTTCATTCTGAAAACAGTTTTTAGGTTAAAAAAATTTTTTTTTCTGTGATTGGGTGTTTTGTGCATCTGTATGTCTGGGTACCTTGCGTGAGCATTACCCCTAGAGACCATGGAACTGGCATTAGGGACCATTGTGAGCCATTGTGTGGATACTGGGAAATAAAGGTGGGTCCTCTGAAGAAGTAGTCAGCATCTCAACCATTGAGGCATCTCCCCAGTACCAACTTTTCTAATTGTCATTCTATATTTTTTCTTGTTTTTTTTTTTCAGTTTTCCCATGTTAGAACTGATGTCACTTGTATTTTTGATCTGCAGGACTCAAGCCCAAATATTATTTCCTTACTTATTTTTTGGTTTTGTTTTGTTTGGATTATTTTGTATTTGTTTTTACTGTTTGTTTGCTTGTTTGTTTTTTCATATACCAGAATGTTACCTTAATTTACTCTTAAAAACTCTTGACTATTCTTATAGTCACTCTTACTGGTCACTTCCTTGTTAGTTTAAGGAGATTTTAATGGTTCTAAAATACATTTTTGCTTTGTGTTTGGTTGTTGAGCATTGTATCTTATCTTGATACAAATATTTCATGCAGCTTATTATTTTGCATTTAACTGCTTAAGTTAAAGGCTTCTCTAAGTTGTTGAACCATACTTGGATCACTCATATTTAAAGTAGTCACTTATTCATATTAGGAGGGTCACCCTACAAGGTTGACTGGAAACATGGGTACAGACTTCAGACTCCTCAACTGTGGATTTCATAGTAGGATATTTCTTAGCTACCAATACTTTGATGGAGAGAAGGAGTCAGAGAGCCTGGCAAAGCAACACCTGAAACTGTCAGTCAAGCTACCATGACAGAATTTGTAGAGAGTTTTGTTCTGCCTAAGGGGCTGAAACCCAGCTTGGACAGTAATTAGCCAATGATGAGTCCAAATACGTTCAATGTGTGACATTTCAGGGAGTGTGTGACCTTGGGGAACTGGACTTCTCATAGTTGAGTCTGAAACCTGACGGACTGAGAAACAGCTATACAACTGTACAGCCAGGTGTTCCTTAAGGGAAATCTGGGTGGTGATTCTCTGCGTACTATGAAGCCAGCCAGAGGCTCCTTCATTCCTGCTTTCTGAGGATGTAAATATTGTTCTGCAAGTTAGGCTGAGAATTAAGGAGGAGGCTGTCTCAAAACAATGTGTATGCTTTTCCATTATAGAATTGTTTATGGGAAGGATGTCGTATATTTATTTATGTCTGCAAACAAAACAAAACAAACAAATAAAACAAAACAAACAAAACCTTTATTTGTCTCCCTTCAGAGGATAAGGCATCCGGGTGTGAGTCATTCCTAAACAAAGGTGGAGATTAAGTTCATAAGCTTGCTTTTTTTTCCCTTCCTCTTGTTTTGGTTGTCTGTGACTATTTCCAGAAAAACCACCAATATCTGCTGTCTGGAAACATATATAGCATAAAACAGCCTGCCGGCCCAGCTTCTCCACAGCTCAGCACCCTTCAGTTACCCCACTCCACTAGCCATCCATCTGCACTGTAGCTTGTGCCATGTTGTTGCATTTATGTCCATGTTATTGCATTTATATCCATTTATACGTGTCTTTTTATTCTTGAATGTATATACTCATAACACCCCCTTTCTTCTCTTTTTCCTGTTGGGGTCAGTGAACAGATGTATAAAAGTATGCTGCCATCTTGAACTTGATTTTGTGTTTAAAGAGACATGACCTGTAACTTTTCTTGCCTAGTAACTGTAAAAATGCATTGGTACAAATTAGAGGAGCCACGTAGGATTGCAAAAACAGTAAGGGTTTGTTGAGTGGCCCTTTGAGCTGAACAGTGAGGCCTTTTTTCATCTGGGCCTCACGTAATTGTCAAATGTGGAGCGAGACAGCAGGCTCTATGACATCAAATATGTCAGTTGTTTGGTTTGTAGTAAATAGCTACTAAATTCAATTCTTTGTTCCTTTGAAGCAATAAATGAACATGACTTAAAATTTAAACATGACAAGTTCAAGTAGAACACCTGAAATTAGGCAATAGGTATGTTTGCCATTATCTCCAATTGTGGCTCAAAGAACATTTTCCTCTTCATGTATAGGAGAACCAGGTCAGCTTTTCAGACAATTCTGAAGCTAGAGGTGACCTCATTCTCTGACTCCCTCCCATCTTTGGTTGACTAACAACACCTTGCTTTCCTGGAATTTCATCTTTATGTTTTATTTTGTTTTGGTTTTCAGTTTCACAATCATAGCCCATTTGGTTTTCTTTCCCCATTCTTGTTCAGAGTATCAGAAACCATGCAAGAGAAACCATGCATGTAAACCCTGGGAACTTTCCCTCTGGAGTGACCAGTGACTGCAAGATGTGAAAAAAAATCACAGTTGGGTGGCTGGGGGTGTGCACTGCTTGTTTTTAATTCCACAAGACTGAGAGTGCGGCATTTCTTGGGCTAGCCAGAGTCAGCTGTCCTAGGAAGACTTGCCATAAGCCTGGTTGACTTTCCGGTCTCATTTTCATGCATGATTGCTTCTTAAACCTTCACTCCACATTTAATTGCCCTACATACCACCCACATACATTCAACCCAACATGAGACCCCAGAGGATCTGAAAGATAGACCTCTTGCTTCTAATATCAGAAACACAAGATTTGCACCTGAAAAACAGAGTCATGTGAATAAGAAATAAACTTTTTTGTTTATGTACTCTTTGAATTTATATGTATGTATATTCAGAGTACTATATTTTAAATATGTATAATTAACTATAAGGTATAGAAAAAGAAACTATATTATTTTACTATCTACAAAATTATATATACATTTTCTCTTAAAGTACTGTGTAGGCTTATTGATTATTGCATAAAATAAAATTTTACAACAAGTTTAATAGCACTTATTGTTTCTGCATAAACATTATTTTCAAGTATCTGCAGTGGAGTAATAAATCATCAAAATAACTTGTGGTTTCTACTAGTGATATCATTTATACTATCAATATCATCTACTTAGATGCCTATTTTCAAAATACTAAACTTCCGGGTTGAAGAGATGGCTCAGTGGTTAAGAACACTGACTGTTCTTCCAGAAATCCTGGGTTCAATTCCCAGAGCTGTCATGGTGGCTCACAACCATCCATAATTCCAGTTCCTGGGGATCCAGTGCTCTCTTCTAACCTTCATGTGCCCTTGGCACACAGGTGGTCCACAGACACACACGCAGGCAAAACACCCATACACATTAACATTTAAAAATACAAAGCTTCTTCTATAATTTAGTAAAAACAAGTATGTAACAGGTTTTCTATTCATGTTCAAGGGCTGTCTAAATTCCAGTTATGTCTACCATTAAAGCTTGTGGGAGAACATTGTTTGGACTGATCAACAGTTGGCCCCAAATCAACAGACCAGATCAAAATGGGAGCACTCGTGTTACATTTCACGTAATCAAAACCTGCCTTTAAGATAGAAAGGCCTGGAGGGGACAGGAGCTCTACAAGGAGAGCAACAGAACAAAAGATATCTGGGCACAGGGGTCTTTTGTGAGACTGATACTCCAAACAAGGACCATGCATGCAGATAACCTAGAACCCCTGCACAACAGTAGCTCCCGACACCCCATTGTCCAAGAGGGTTCCCCAGTAATAGGAACAGGGACCAAATTCATGGGCTGGCTCTTTGATCATCTCCACCTGAGGGGGGAGCAGCCTTTCCAGTCCACACAGGAAGACAATGAAGCCAGTCCTGATGAGACCCTATATACTATGGTCAGATGAAAAGGGAGGAAGACCTCCCCTATCATTGGACTCGGGGAGAGGCATAAGAGAAGAGGAGGGAGGGAGGGTGGGATTGGGAGGGGATGGACGAAGGGGCTACAGCTGGGATACAAAGTGAATAAACTGTAATTAATAAAAATTAAATAAACATAAAAAATAATGCGGACAAATCTACAAACAGACACATTTTTGTGTCATAAGAAGAAAAGCAGACACCAGTTGGCGTGGACCTTTTCTACAGAGAGCTTAGCCCTCTACACTCACCAACCTGCTTTAAAATATATATACTATTTTGCTTCTCTCTTCCTACTTTACCCAAACCAACCACTCTAAAATGCCAGGTGGAGAACACACTCTCCAGCTTGTGGAATGAGGTGTGTGTTCTCTGATATAAGCTTTGCAAATAATGCCCGATCGACCTTTAAACTTGCTGTCATGTTGTCTCTTCTTCTTCTTCTATTTCCTTCTCATTCTCTTCCTCCTCCTCCTCCTCCTCCTCCTCCTCTTCCTCCTCCTCCTCCTTCTTCTCTTTCTCCTCCTTTTTCCAAGACCAGGTTTCTCTGTGTAGCCCTGGCTGTCCTGGAACTCACTCTGTAGACCATTTTGTCCTCAAACTCAATGATCCACCTGTCTCTGCCTCCTGAGTGCTGGGACTAAAGGAGTGTGCCACCACCACCTGGCTGGCCATCTTTTCTTTTTTTAAAAATGTTCTTTTTTACCTTACAGTAGTGGAATCTCAGATGAACGTAGGTGAATCAAGCTTGGATCCAGGCTTGAATCATCTTTAAACACTAGTGCTAAGCCCTATCCAAAATTTTCTTCATCCTCTACACCTTATCTTCAGACATATATCTTCAAGATGTAGCTGCTCTTTTGGCTAGGTGCCACAGACTGCTAGAGTGGCTTTACTATTGTCTAAAGGATATACCCCAGTTCTGGCCTTTGCTCTACCCATTATAGAAGATTTCAATACATTGTTTTTTTTTTTAGTTTTATTTTGTGTATATTGGCGTTTTGCCTACATGTATGAATGTGTACTGTATGTGTGCCTTATACTGGAAGAGAGGGTTAGATTCCCTTGAACTGAAGTTGCTGATGATTGTGAGCCACCATGTGGGTGCCAGAAAGTAGGCCTAGGTCCTTTGGAAGAGCAGCCAGTGTTAGTAACCACTGAACCATCTCTACAGCCAGTAATAGCTCGAAAACCCCAAAGAGAATGTAAAGCCTTGGGTAGCAAATTCTGTGTTCCCATTGACATAGCTCTGAGGCAGAGCCCATTTTGGAGCAGCTTTCCTAGGTAACTGTTCTACTCTCTGAGCTCTGTTTTATGAGTTTGCAGTCTCCCAGCATTTCCAGCTCCTTCCTCCACCTTGTGCATATCTGCAGCACATGTTCTTGTTCATCTTCTTTCCGCACCTGTCACCATTATGAACAATTTAAGCCATTCACTGTCCTTGTTACACCTTTAAGCAAGGTTTTTAACTCGTACGTTTGGCTTTGCAGTGAGAGGGGATTGTTGGAGGTTGGTCTGATGCACATTACAAGCTCTCAATATCTGGGTACACCTATCCTTGTTGTGTAAACCTACCTGACTGGCTAATTAAATGGCCTATACCTGGGCAGAGAAGAATGGGGTAGGCATGGGTAAGGTTCCCAGGCTTTTGGGTTGAAGAGTGAATTGTGGAAGACAGACAGCCCAGAAGACAGGAGGAAGGAAGACATCACAATGGGTTAGGATGGAGAAAGAGTCACCTGGGACTGGAGAAAGGACTTCAACGATGGCATGGAAAAGTCCAGATAAAGAATAAAAGCAGTACCATGGGATTATGGATGAAAGGTAGTCCAGTTGAGGAGGATTAGGGTGGATGGTATTGGGTGGAGGCTGGAAGATGGATGGTGAGGATATTGAGACAGTGTAAGTGAAATATCTGCCCAGCCCAAGGTAAATAAGGCAATTATAAACCTAATAGGTGTCTGTGTCTCATTATTTCTTATAGTGGGTTAAATAATATAGCCATGGTAATCTTAAGGCTAATAATAATAATAATAATAAACATTATATAGCCCAACAACTCATTTATTTTTTTTTTAATTTACCTCAACAGGAAACTTCACTTTTGGCTTTTAGATTTTGGATGATAGATCAGCAGAAGGCAAAGCTAAGAACTTTACAGTACTGTAGTTTTCAAGAGGGTTGTATTAACCACAATTTCAGTAACTGTATTCTTATTCTTCAGACTGCTTCCTGTAGTCACCTATTCTGTACCTCATTATGCGGAATTGGGCCCATTTTCTTCTCCAGTTTGAGTGACATTATCAAAGCCACTAGCCCAGGAAAGGCAAGGGGTGGAGAAAATATTCAGAGAGGGAACCCCATTCAATCACACGCAGTCATTTTGTACGTCATCTGGTCATCTGTCTGTTCCATGAGACTACATTTTCAATACTAAATGTCTGTATTTAAAAACAAGTGTTTTACTATTAACTTGTAGAGGAATTTAATTTAACTCTTAACTTTTAAGAGTTAAAGTTCCATAATTTAATTTCTATAAGTTAAAATTGTGTAATTAAATTATAATAAACTTATTATCAGAGTATCTTATAAAGAACTTTTCTCTCAGTGGGACATTAACAAGTAATGATTTTAAAAAGAGGTTTATTATTATTTCTCTCTTGGTGCCAACAGTCATGAAAGTGATGACATATAGCAGGTGTTCAATATATCCTTAAGAACTTGGAGTTAAAGAAACAGATTATAAAAAACAACTCAGAATCAAGAAATGTACTTTCAAATCCTACCTCTGCTATTAACTCGCTCTTTTGTTTTGAGGAATTCTCTGTTCCTTTCGGAGTTGACATTCCACTTCTTGGCATTCCTTCATACAAAAAGTATGGACAATTCCCATCAAAATGCAGTGGATTCAAGTTTAGGGAGTCTTCATAGTACCTACTACTACTATCAACAACAGTAATAATTATGTCAGAAAATACTAGTTTCTAGACTCCACCCTTGAATTTAATAAGTAAATTGATTTTGCAAATTTTGATCACAATTTTTTTTATCATTACTGGGTTGAAAGCAGCTAGTTAAGTGTCTTCATGCTTCCAGCTCTCAAAAATGTTCAGTGTGTAAGGAATTCTGCAAGTGAAAATAAAGGAACTTAGAGTATGGACTCTTCAGATACAGGAAATTTTTATATCATGACCATGTCATTCATTATCCAGGGCATCACTTCCTTATTCTTTCCATGAATACCTACCTTGTGATGTGCCAGAAGTTACAGAAGTTCCTGAGGTGCCAGGCGGAATGCCACTCTGGCTTCTGCTTGCAGGAGCTCAGGTTTAGAGTGTAGATATGAAAAGAAGATTTATAAAAACATCAGTGATCTTAATGAGCAGCCACACTTACTTGCCACAATACGAGATATTCTAAAACTCAACTTAACTCAGAAACACAAAACTCAGTCCCAGGAATATAAGGGTCAATCTCTTGCATAAGTCATAACTAGACCACTGTCTCTCTTCTCCTCCCAGTCCTCTTCCTTCGCCTCTTCCTCCTCCTGGTTTTCCTCCTCTTCCTTCTCTTTTTTCAAACACAATGAGGAGCCATCTTGGAAGTATCCAGGCCTTGAAACAGCAAATACCCTAAGCAGAAGTACAATCTACATGTAGACACACATCTAAAACTTCCTTCTATGAAACTGCAAAATATAACTAAATTTTCAAGGCTATGACCTTAAAGAAAAAAAAAAAACCTACCTACTCCCCCTATTTAACTGCTAAATTAACTTCAAAGCATGAACTAAATGTGCCATGTACACTCAAGGCAGACGTAGTTTTGGTCTCCAGAGAGGTGAGAGTTTTCTCTGGAATTGCCAGCTCTGTTACAGGGTAGCTTGAGGCTGCAGTTGGAGTCTTTTGCTTGGCTGTATCAATAAACTTCTCCTAGTATGCACCAAAAAGTTGTTAACTCCCTAATAAAAGAGACCTCAATTTCATTTAAAAAGTTTGACTCCTGTAATTTTCTTTAATAGTGCAAAAATCAGTCCAGGACTCCAGCTCTCAGACTGCCTTATTTTATTTTATTTTTTTAAAGAAATCTTTGCTGGGAGTATCAAAGACTTAATTACCATATTTATTGCCAGATTCTGCTTCTCAATCCCTGTCACTCTTTGTCAGATATATTTCCAAACTGTTCTTTTTCTTTTTTGCCATGAATGAGTTTGTTGCAACACTAATTGGAAAAACTTCTGGACAATAAGAAAGCGCCTGGGCAGAGGCAACCCTGAAGTGTGTTCCATGCCAGAGCCACAGAGAAAGACAGGAAACACTGAACGGCTGCCAGCAATCAATATTGGCATCAGAGGCACCATATTGTAAAGGATGCGAACCAAGCTACATAAGTAATCTGGGTCGTCTGTTGCTCAGAGGGCTCAAGCCAGGAGCTCTCTTTCTACCTTGTTGGGATCCAGAAAAGATCAGTTTGTCATCCCCCTGTCCTTATAATGTTTAGTTACTATCCCCAGTACTGAGGAAGACAAATTCAAAACTGGTCACATTTAGGCAGCTTGTGGTTCTATATGGGTAAAAGAATGGCTGTGATTCTGGAATCTGACTTTATTCATGGATGTTAAACTGTAGTTTGCTGCGAGTACAGCAATTTGTTTCCTTTGGGCGAAGAGAGGTTGGTCACTGTCAAAACAACCAGTCTCTGGGCTAGGTGAGTGGGTGACTTGATGAAGTACCTGCTGTATGAGCGTGGGGATCTGAATTCAGTGTCTATAACTCAAGTGTAAAAGCTGAGCATGAGTCAGGTATGGTGATGCAGGCCTTTAATCCCAGCACTCAGGAGGGCAGAGGCAGGTGGATTGCTGTGAGTTCCAAGCCAGCCTCGTCTATAAAGCAAGTCCAGGAAAACCAGAGAAACCCTGTGTTGAAAAACAAACAAACAAACAAACAAACGAAACCAAACCCAAACAAACAAAACAAAAAATCTGAGTCTGGTGTTGTGCACTTGTAATCTTGGACTGAGACAGCTGAGGAAGGCCCATCCCTGAGCCCACTGGGCAGTTAGCTTAGCATAATTATCCAGTGAGTTCAGTTCCAGGTCAGTAAGGGACCTTGCTTTAAAAAACAAGACAAACAAACAAAAACCAAACAGTGCCCCCAATGACACCTTCACGCCTCCTTATACACATGGTCACACACATATGAACACACACACACACATACACACATACACAGATACACACACACTGACAAAAAAAATTAAATCAAAATAAAACCCCTAAACTATAATCTAGAAAGTCAATTATTTAACATGTCTTTTCTTCTAATGAAGCATCTAGGAAGATTTCCTAATCACATGTCAGAATGAAAAGTTGCTACATCTGCTTCCGAATTAAGATATTGTTAGCAAGTTTCTTTTCCGATTATTTCAGTATTTTCATGTATCATTCCCTTCTTATTTTGGCTGAAGACAGAGTTCTTCCACAGGCTCCATTTATTATTATTATTTTTTTGAGACATTCAGTTGTACTCCCAAGTGGGAACTGAATAGTGCACTGAGCCATCTCTAGTGGGGTGTTCTTCACTTGCAGTGTGCAAATAGAAATTCAATCCCTGAAATATGCTGTAATGATATGATTTTAAAATGCCTAGTAGGCAAAAGTACAGACAAAGGGACCCAAGGGCTTCTTGGAATCCTCAGGATAGCAATAACCCAACATGTAAATAGTGATGATGCCATACACCTCAGAGGCCAAATTAAAACCTCTGTATTTAGAAAATGAGAGAGGGGAAGCTTTTCATTCTTTTGGGGGAGCATTTGCAAAGTCCTTGAACTGAGTTCAGTGTTCTCCCATTTTAGTATTATTTATTGCTCAACAGAATCCTTCAAGATAAGCCTTGCTGTCCCAGTAATACATATCCAACCACTGGCCTGTTTCTTACTCACATTATATGGTAGGATAGGAATTATATTTGTTTTTTATTCTTAGCTCTGGGAACATAACTCCTAAGTTTTGTGACGTGATTAACAATAAGAATATTAGGGGTATATTTGTTCAAATTGTTTGGGATACAGAACATTTAAAGTCTTAAATTTTTACTAATGATGAAGTGTGCTTTATTATTCATAGTAAGAATTTAATAATGCCTGGGTTTTTTTAATGTGGTTACTAAGGTAGTGCCATTGCTCAGCCTTAGGGTGCTTTTGGTCACTAGAGAAACCAAGTAGCCAGGTGGTTAAAAGAGTCACCACCATGCACTGACCTTGGAAAAGCAAATATTGAGATTCAAACTCCATACAAACTTACTTTCAAAATTTTACGTGTATAACTTATAACTATTCTGTTTGAATGAGTACCTGTGTGCTGCATGTGTGGCACGTGTCTGCAGGGGCCAGGTGAGGGCATCAGATCCCCTGGACTGAAATTACAAATGGCTATGAGCCCTTGTGTGGGTGCTGAGAACTGAGCCCTGGTCCTTCAGAAGATCAGCCCATACTCTTAACTGCTGACTCACCTCTTGAGCTCCTCTATGTAAATTCTGATGAAAATGAGATTTGATGGGCTTCCTGGTTGTTGAACATGTCAAGGTTCTGGGAAAGTTGTGCTTCCCTGAAGAGGTTCTGAAAGCTCAGGGACTCTTTATCACCTCTCTTTATCACCTGCCATGCTCTGCTCTATGCAGCTCTGCCATTCAGCTGTTCCTGTGTTGATCCATCATAGTAAGCATAAGTCAAATGTTTCCACAAGTTCTGTGATGTAATAGAACAAATGATCAACCATAGGAGAAAGTTATGAGAACCTTCAGAATAAATGGACTGCCAATCAGAAATTCTACTTACCCAGACACTTGTGATTGGCATCTGAATTGGGTGCAGCCTTATGGGACTGAACCATTAATTTATGGATGTGATGATGATAACTCTATAATTAATGTCAAGGCTGGATTAAATTTTAGTGTATTCAGCTATAGCTAGAGAACCAGAGATGTGGTTATTGGTGTTAGAAAAATACTTGATATTTTCACATAATTTGTTCATTTTGTTTTATTAATGTCTACTTGGGCCTATCATGCAGCATAGGAAAACTGTCTTTGAAAGACTTTCAGTTTAAATGGGGTAGGGGAGGTATATGTGGAAGTGAGATAGATTAGTCCTGAAATGCTAAGTGCCACAACAGAGATAAGAATAAGATGTTGGAAGAAAGAGCAAAACCTGGAGCCACTTTCTCTCTCCTCCTTTCCCTGGATAAAGCCTACAGAGTCTTGGCCCAAGACACTAACTGAATCATTTACTAGGGCAGCAATCTCATTGATTTTCTCAGTAATGAAGGATACAGGTACTGCTGTAGGCTCTTTTCTTTTTTTCCTTTAAGTTGCAAAGACACCCAATTTGGGAGGATGGGGAGTTGAATCAAGGGACTCAACTACAAGATAATGAGATTTACAGACACTATGGGTAGACAAACTGTTTCAATTTAAAGTGATTTTGAAATTAGTTTCTTCTAGGTGTTGACTGGGAGAGTTTCTTGTATGGTGCATTCTCAGTGGGAAATTGTGATGAGCAGGGTTTTAAGGGCCTGGGAGTACTTGGAGCACACGGAGAGATCTCTTCCTTTTCTGTGAAGTAACAATGGAAGACCGTGGTGATGCTTGTGTGATGATTCCTAAGATCATTCCTGATGCTAAGTGTGAACTCTCTATTCACAATACTTTTTTCCAGTGACTGGATATCCAACAATTCAGTTGAGTTCTGACACTAACTACACAGAGCTCGTGCAGACCCTGCTTTTCAGGATTCGTGTTTATTTCCATGATGGCCTCTACTGTTAGCTGGAAATGAGCTCCCCAGGCAATCCACATCTTGGTCTGGCCAACTATAAATTTGACAGACCCCATACTTCCTGCTTATGTTTGACTGAACCAGAGAATTGAGACAACTCTCCACTCATGTCTTCTGCTTGTGATTAAAGGATATGCTACAGAAACAACAAGACATAAAAGGTATTCAAGGCAAGGAGTGGAGGTGTGTGGGGCACAGGCCTCTGATGACCTCAGAGTTTGTCACCTTCCTTGCACATCAAAGTCTCCACCAATCTGGAAACTCTTGGTCCCTGTACAAAAGTCTTTATAGTCGAGCTTCTAGTCCTGTCCACACATTATCAACAGCTACAACTAAAGCTTCCCATCCTCCCATAGGCTTGGGCTTCCTGCTGACTATCCATATTACAAAGTCATATAGTGGCCCCAACCTGAATCAACTTATTAGATAAAACTTAGTTTGGGTGGAAGAGGCTTATTATGAATAACAAAAGATAGTTCTGTTGCTCAAATTTTTTGAAGAATTTTAAGAGCTCTTTTTGAAGAACATGGAAAAAATCCATATAATTATTTTATTTTATTACAGTTGTACAGATGTTGGCAGGACAGTACAGGGAGAGATTTTACCCCAGATCGTTTAGTCCTATGTCCTGCTCTTCTTTCTTTCTTTCTTTCTTTCTTTCTTTCTTTCTTTCTTTCTTTCTTTCTTTCTTTCTTTCTTTCTTTTTTTTTTTCTTTATTTTGAGGCTGAGGATTGAATTACAGAGTCTAATACATTTCAGGTAAACATTCTACTACTGCGTTATATTCTAAGGTCCCCTTGTATTGTCTCACAGAGAGTGAGAAGGGGCTCACAAAGTTGCCAGATCTGACCTTCAACTTACTATGTAATTCAAACTGAACTTGAGCTTGGTATTTGTTTGGCTTATTCTCCAGAGTAGCTAAGAGTACAGTTCTAGTCCCTCAGGTATGCCTCCTAAGTTCTTCTTAAGATTCATTATTAGTTCTCCTGTATATCAGTATTCGACATTGCTACAACCAACATGTCTTTAAAGAAAAACTTCAGAGCTTCAGTAGCAGTAAATGCACTGATAGGGATAATGGCCCCCAAATTGCATAGATGGCATCTTGTGATTCCTAGACCAGCAGTACAGGATATAAAGAACAGGTGTTATACATGCTAGAATTGTACACAGTATTTTAAGTTATTCAGTGAACAAGGCTGTCCAACCAAGGACAGAAGGAGAGTGGTGGAAACTGAAATCTTGTCTGTATTCTGCATATCTGATGCACACACCATTGTGAGAAACAGCATTCTCTAGTTTGAAAGTTTTATCTTGTTCTCTCAAAGTTTCCATCTGGGTTATTTGTATCTTATGAAATTTTATCTGGTAATGTCAAAATGGCTTTGGCAAAGTTGAGTGAACATTGCAATGTGTAGTTTTAAGCTCTGACTGTAACTGTGGAATGTTCCTCAGAAACGTAGAAATAAAACTCTCACATAATTCAACAATTCCAACACATGGAGTATAAGGAAAAGGAAAAAGGAGCAAATTCAAAGAGCAATTTCATGCTTATTGTCCTATTATTAGTAATAGTCAAAATATGGAATAATAGTAGAAGAAGATGGTAAATACATATAGGAGTGCAGTTGAACAGGAGTACTTTATATGTTCTGTATCACAATAAGGTAATTATGATTGGTGACATTTAATTACACATCACAGTGCAATGGATAGGACATAGAGTGTACCTTTGTCATTGAAATAATAAATGTTTGCAGTGATATACATGCCAATTGTACAGTATAATAAATATAAATATCTATATTCCACATTTTGTAAGTTATGCATACTGACTATGTGTGCATTAAAGAGTTAAAAAGTAAATCATATGCTTAGTGTCATTTCCTGATACTACTATAAAATGTTCTGATGAAAGCTACTCAAAGGAGAATTTATTCTGTCTCACAGTTAAAAGCTACTGTCAGAAACTCCACAAGGAGAGCAACAGAACCAGAAAATTTGAACACAGGGGTCTTCCCAGAGACTCATTCTCCAACCAAGTACCATGCATGGAGATAACCTAGAACCCCTGCACAGATGTAGCCCATGGCAGTTTAGTGTCCAAGTGGGTGGCATAGTAATGAGAACAGGGACTGCCTCTGACATAATCTGATTGGCCTGCTCTTTGATCACCTCCCCTTGAGGGGGGAGCAGCCTTACCAGGCCACAGAAGATGACAACGCAGCCACTTCTGATGAGAACTGATAGTCTAAGATCAGAAAGAAGGAGAGGAGAACCTCCCCTATCAGTGGACTTGGGGAGGGGCATGCGTGAAGAAGGGGGAGGGAAGGTGGGATCAGGAGGGGAGGAGGGAGGGGCTTATGGGGGATACAAAGTGAATAAAGTATAATTAATAAAAAAAAAAGCTACTGTCAGTCCATTGTGGTGGAGAAGTCAGGGCATCGGAAACACAAGGAAGATTTTCACATCTCATACATGATATATCTAGCTAGGTTTCTCCTTTCAATACAGTCTAGTATCCCAACCAGGGGATGGGTTTTCACATAATCAAGATGGATTCTTCCACATTAACTAGCTTAAGCAAGAAAATCTCTCACTAACATTTTCAGAGACTAACCTTAATCTTAATAATGCCTCACAAATGGCCTTGTAGGCTTGTCTCCTAATTGATTACAGATCCTGTCAAGTTGGCGATTAACACCAGCTATTAGACTTAGTAAATATAATATGTAAAGTCAGATGTTGGGTCTCTTCCTTCATATTTCAGTCTTAATAAAATTCCTGAAAATATAGATTTTATGGGTTGGGTATGAGATGTCCTTCACGGGCTCCTGGCTTGAATGCTTGCTCCTCAGTTGGGTAGTACTATTTTGAAAGACTGAGAAAAGTTTGGGCAGTGAGGCCTAATTGGAAGAAAAAGGCCCCTAGGGCTTGGGCTTTGGAGACATATTATCCCTGGCCAATTCCCAATCCCTGTTTCATTCTCTTTCTCTCTCTTGGTTGAATTTAACAGCTGGACTCCCTCACATGCTCTAATCACAATGATGCCTTGAGTAGGCACACAGGACCAAATCATTATAAGTAGAACTCACGGAAATAAGAGACAAAACATATTCTTCCTTGCTTAGGGTGTTTCTATTATGCTGACAATGGTCACCAAGATATAGGTCTACCACTAATACATAGGATGAAGGTAAATATAAGATAAAACAATAGTACAGTCAGATGTGATTTTGTTGGTAGTGAATTGAATTATTTCTTATGTAAAATGCAGACAAGTGGGCAGAGAAACATTTATAGACTAATACCCAATGAGGCAAGAAGCATAACATAGCGAAGCGGCAAAGATGAAAGGAAACTTGCTTGTGTGTTAAAGGTGAGATACACCTTAGTGACCCATTTCCCTCCATCATATACGTGTTTCAACAATTAAATTCTGTGTTGGACCCAATAACTTACTCTTTTAATGTGAAAATGCCTCTCCTATGAAGATTAAGCCTTCTAGTCACCATACTGTGAATAAACTTAATTAGATCAACGTGTAACAAAGGTAAAGTTCCCACATGGAGCTTTCTATTACTGAGACTTTTTCCAGACCGAGAAGCCTGGGGTAATATAAACACTTTCTGATTATCAAATGTCTCTTAGCGGCCTCCAGTTCTATAGACCCCACTGAGTAGAGGATTCACTTTCAGAAGTTGGCATTTCATCACTGAGCTCAAAAGAATAGCTCTTGTGATAGAAATAAAAACAATAGGGAATAAGTTCAAGAGTGGTAGCACATGATGCCTTGTGTTCAAGATGTCCAAGCTAAAGAGGCTTACATATGTCACCTGATTCAGTTCTCTCAACATTGTAATATGAAGCATACTCACCTCCTTGCTACTTAATACATAAGCAAACTTTCGGGAGACGTGTAACTTGTTCAAGTCACTCAGCTATGACGTGCCCCAGCTGGGGTGGCCATCCGAATCAACTTAGTTATGACTTGAGGTCTTTACCTGCACGATGGTGGATGCCTGTAATATTGACCCTTAGGAAGCTAAAATAGGGGAGTCACAAACCTGGAATACACACCAACCTCCTATCTCAAAATCTTTTCAAAGGGCCTAAATATGGCTTATTGGATAAGAGGCCTGGCTGATCTTGCCTCTGCAAAAGTTCATATTGTGGCTGGGTTCATACTGTGGCTCACAACCATCTGTTAGTGCAGTTGCAGGGATGAGATGCCTTCTTCTGACCTCTGAGGGCACCAGGCATGCACACTGTACACAGGTAGATATATAGGCAAAGAACTCAGAGCACATAAAATAAATACATTTAAAAAATTTTTAATTAAAAATGCTAAACAGTTTTCTAAAGGAAGAAGTAAATTTATATGCAAAGGGGCAGAGAGCAACTATTTTAGATTTCCTGGGACAAGACATGCAATTGTTGATGACATTGTATGGTTATCGTGATGATCCACATTGTCAATTGATCTAGAATCACCTAGGAACTAAACCTGTGAGGTATCATCTAGATTAGATTAATCGAAATGTATAGATATGTCTTAACTTCAGATCTCATCATCTGGGTCCTGTGGTACGCAGAGTAAGGAAGAGATGGACACCAGCACTCATTTCTCTTTCCTTCCTGACTGACGGTACAATGTGATGACCAGCGGCCTCATACTTCCATCATTGTGTCTGCCCAAACCACGAGCTAAAATAAACCCTTCCTCCTTCAAATTGCTGTCATTAGGAATTTTGTCTCAGCAACAAGGGAAGTAACACATACAGGCACTCACATAAAATAGGGGGAACTCATTTGAGGGAATTTTTAAAGATTCAAATGCTAAATTTTATTTTTGAACACTTAAATTTGAATTTTATATAATGTCCCCACATAAAAAAATATTACTGTTCTTCTAAATTATTGTCAACCATTAAAAATCTTTCTCAGTTTGCAACTTTTGTGGAAAACTAAAAACACTGGGAAGGGCACAACCCAATGGCTGCCTTTGGAGATGGTCTTATTTGGGTAAAGAGCCAAGGATGTGAGTGGAGAGGTTGCTGTGATAGTCACAACAGGAAACCTGGGTGCCGAAAACTGTGGATGTGAAAATGAATTGATGTGAAATTCTAAGACAGAAAACTTCACATAGGTTATCGAGCTGAGGCTGTTCTGTAAATTCCCCTTCACCTTGGGTGCGAAGGTTTCCATTCTGAATCTAACATTGTGAAGAATTCTTAAGGGAAAGTGAACTGAGTACTTGACATGGGGACTTGCCTGGAAATCTAGCATGGGTTTGTTTGGCTGCAGGTTAAGTTTAGCTTTTACAATTGGATTGGAGCTCTGCCCACTTCTGTCTCTCTCACTGTAACCTACTTGTTTTCATAGAGATTAGCCAAAAGGGAAGGGCAAATAGAAGGCAAGAAAAGGATGGGAGAACTATATTCATAACCCATAGTCACTTCCTTCACCTCCTTGGGAGCATTAAAGTTTCATCATTTTCCTTGGCAATTATGTGTTCTGTACTTATTCTGTAGTGTCCTGGAATTCAGCCAACTCTAGGAGAGGCTGAGAAATGGAAGAACACAGAGAAGAGATCCAGAACTTGGCACTCATCCATGGCTGGCCAAGTGACCTTCAGTAGGTGATTAACCTCTGGTGCTCTCAGGCACCCTCTGTAAAACAAAGGGAGAAGTTGAAGTTTTGTAGTCCTTGTGCCCTGGGTTAGAAGTACCAATGGCTTCCCGGTACAAAACCTTAAGGGCAGTGAATGCAAATGCTGCAACTGATGACATCAAGCACACTCAAGTTCTCCATGAAGAAAGCAAGCTTTTGACATCTCTTGGGGACCCTGCATTGAATTTTAGGAGTCAGCATGGTATATTTATGTGTTCAATATCAAGTACATTAAACAAAATCAAAACACAATAAAGTAGATAAAGTCTACACTTGAAGGAAGGGTTTAAATCAATGTAATAACAATGTCCACATGTTTATGGATTTACACATCTTACCTTGCAGATATTTGTCCCTTCCCTCAGGGGTCTCAGATTTTGAGGAATGCCAGCATACACACACACACACACACACACACACACAAACACACAGTACAGCACAACACACAGTATTCAACCTGAGGTTGAGTCCTGGGTTCACCTTTTTTAGTGAATTTATAATCAAGAAGTTACTTTATATCCAGCCCCAGTTTTAAAAGGCTCAAGTTCTTTAAAGCCCAAAGCTATCCATCACATCAGATCTACGTGAATGTTTATCAAGTTTCTGATGTATGCAGATGCTAAAGATTAAAATTTATAGTGCTTAGTCATGTTCCTTGAAAGGCTTACAGACTTGAGGGTGTAGGAGAAGAGCAAACATCTATGGAGCAGAAGTCTGATACTGTGCACAGGAGAGGCAGGGCTGTAGAACAGATTAAAAGTACCTTAATCTGCTTAAATGGGCGATGAGCATGCCTGTCTCAGAAGTAGTGATGAGTGAAAGTTTAAGCAAGGAAATCTCAGGAAGAAAGTATGTTCCAGGTAGTTGAGCAGCATGGTTAAAGGAACACAGGGAAGAAGAAGGTGATATCTTCAAAAGCATTACGTTCTTTGCATTACTGGAAAACAAGGTGAGGGGTCTATTGAAAAGTAGGTGATTTGATTCATTTCTCTACAAGTCAGTTCTACTTCACCGATACATGATCCTGCTAATTTGCTTGGATGTGAGGCGTAAGGATTGCCCTCACTGAAAGGGTAGTGTATGTGTGCACAAGTATATTGGGATGCAAATGTTGGTTTGCATGCCAAATACGTAGATACACCTCATGTCTTGAGTAGGAGTGCTGCTTAGAAAAACTTCCAAAGAATTAAGGATGTAAAGGGGCTGGGGATGATGCAACCGTACCCTCGGGAAGCCTGTCAACCTCAGGGAGGCGATGGAGGCTAACATCATTGATGTGTTATTTTGGCTGCACATGTCCTTGAGATGTTACACAGAGATGGCACTCCTGCCCTGAAGTCTTCCTCTAAAAAGTTCACAGCTCCAAGCTATCTGACAAAGATTAGGGATAAGTCCAAAGAGAAACCCCCAATCTACACTAGCTCCCGAAAGTGTCAAAGCTCTGGAAAATAATGCTTCAGGAAACCCCGTACAGTGTAGAGAAGGCTAGGAGACCCCTGGTGGAACTCAGCATAGTTACCAACATGGGATCCTAGGACTAGGACAATAGGGAACTATGAGGAAATCCAAAGAAAGGTGTTTAATTAATTCTGATTACAAGTCTTGGGCTCTGTGACAAATGTGGCATGGTAATGCAACATGCTAATAACAAGGAGAGGTGGATAAAGAAGATTTCTGCCTTTTTTGCAACAACAACAGAACTAAAACAAAGCATATCTATCTATCTATCTATCTATCTAGACAGGGTTTCTCTGTGTAGTCCTTGAACTCTGTAAATCAGGTTAGTCCTGACCTCACAGAGTTCCACCTACCTCTGCCTCTTGAGTGCTGGAATTAAAAGCACGTACCACCACTGCCCAACTGAAATATTTATTTTAAAAATGCAATATTATGTCTGCATAAATTAGTGATGAAATGTAAATACACTGCCAAAGAACTCACTGTTTTATAAATATGCAACTATCTGAGAAGGGTTCATGCCAAGACCACTTACCGTGTTGCTCAGACTGGCCCACATTAAGTTGTATTTGAGGTATAGGGGTTCAAAGAGAGATAGTGAGATGATTGTGAAGCAGAATAGAGAAGGCTGAGGTCTCAAAAGATCTTAGGAAAAGCCTTTCAAAACCAGCACGTATTGTTACCTCTGCAGGCATAAAAGTAGATCAGAGTGTCCAAAAAGGTACCCATGGCTCATTAACTAAAACATATATTCCTGTATGGAGGTTTAAGATGGTAACAAGACATAACATGTGACATTGTACATAGAGATACCTGTAACAGAACATGCATGGAGAAACCTACACTATGCAAACTAGCCCTCAAGTCCCAGTCCTTTCTACAGCAGGGACCCTGTACCACATGGCTCTCTTTGCAGCCTCCTGCTTCTCCATCTTTGGAAATGCATGATTTCCTAACCCAGTCATTGCTTCTGCTCTGACCCTGTGTCTGTCTGCTCAGTCATTTGCTGCAGGACACAAGGGCCTGGAACGCTTACACAAATGCCCTCCAAAAATGGAGGGTCCTTGGAGTTACAACTTCCCAGAGGACCATTTTTTTTTTACTTTAATGCTTAATTTTTACTTGACACCTAATTTGATGCTTAATTTGAGTCATTTTCTGATAATTTGGAATATGAGAGAAACCAGAAGGATCCAGTTTCAGCTGCCTTTGTAAATTCAAGTTCTGTAACTGAGGAAAAGTTGTCCTGTAAAATGGAAGAAAGGGAAACCCTAACAATGGGCAGATTCTAGGCAATGTGGTGGCATGCAAGGACCCAGATATGAGATGGCCCAGGCCTGAGTTCTAACCACAGCACTGGTAGACAACATGCTGAGCTCTATCATAAAGTGAGGACTCTGGGATTCTTTTTTCTTTTCCAGTCACAATATTCTAGGATTCATTTCCTAACCAGTTGACAACATGTTCAGGGGAATGGTATCTCTTCACAGGACAGAGTGTTTGAAGAGCCAAGAGGAACTTCTAAACAGTGATTTAATGCACTTATATTGCAATTTACTTTCAAACTAACGAGTCTGGATGGATTAGCATACAGGGGCACAGCTTTCCCATGGCACTCTTTGATCTACTCATCTCTACTTTTGGTTTTACTTATTTCAGTTGGATGGTTCTAAGGAAAGCATGGTACTTCCTTTAACAAGAATTCTGCTCAAGGTGAACACTTCGTCTTCCTGCTGCAGAGCACTGCGCACAGACAGCCAGGTGTCCCCATCCTCTCCTCCAAGAAAAGGGGAAACTTAAGCAGCTTCCTTCATTTATCCAGTCTAATAATTGCTTCTTTAGTAATTTATTTTTCACACACTCAAATCTGTGAAGAGGATGAAACTAGTTTTTTACTAGAAGCTTATGTTTAAGTAAAAAACAAAAAATGGGAAAAGAGAAATTATATAACTCAACATAAAGCAAATATGTACAGGGGGCTAAAGAGCCTATGGGAGAAATAATCAGTCCAACCTAGAGATGCCAAACCTACTCCTGCCTCAGGACCAGGGTACCTGTAGTTCCATCATCTGACACTCCCAAATATAGTTATTATTTGTTGTACAACAGAGTTCCATTTTCTGCTTAAAGATGTCCCTGGACCTTTCTTAGCCAACCCATTTCCCTTATGATCCTCAACTTTCTTTCATGACATTATCACATGCATTTCAGTTATTTGTTTTTATTCTGCCTCTTGGATGTTCAGTTTCAGGAAGGCACAAACTTCTTTGCTGGTCATGATCCCATGTACCTACGCCTGTGCTTTCTGAGTTTCTGTTATAAGATGAGGGAAGAGAGAAAGAGAAAGAGGGAGGGCGGAAAGGAAGGAAGAAGGAAGAGAAAGCCTAATGAGATGTACTAAACATTTCCCGGAAGAGACAGTAGACTGACAGAGAAGCAGACTCACATAGAGTGGCCCAGGCAACTGTTCAGTCAGAGCTAGAATTCTGGGGAGAGGAAAAGCAAGAGTAGAAACTAAGGGGGCGACTAAGCTTTAGTGTTACCCAAGCTGCAAGTCCTTAGGTGTTGCTGAAGCTTGAGATGTGACAGCAATGGGAACAGGCAACTCTGAACCCAGAGAAGTCATTAGGGTCTGTCACACAGAGCTGTGTGTGCAGAACCAAGGCAACACTGCTGGTTGGGGGATAGGGGGGCGGCTAGAGGTGAAAAGACATTTGAAGAATCCCTTCAGGGGATGAAGAATTCACTTACCTTTTCAAACCTTATTGGCATTTGCTTCAAATTCACAGCAATGACTGCCCCTTTCTGCTGTCTATTCTCTAGATTGGAGCCCTTCTAACTTTTTTTTTAAACTATGACTTTGCAGTGAAAAAATCCATTAAAGTTAGTGTAAAGTTCATAGACTGATATATGAAATATAGGTATACATTAATCATTTGTTATAATGCAAGCATCATCCCATTCCATCTCATTTTATTCTAGTTTGTTCTATTTCATCTTCTCACCTCATCCCATCCCATTCCATGTCATGCCATCCTGACCCCTTCCATTTTGATCTAGTTTTAAGAGTCTGAATATTTTCACTAAGCTCATTTCTCTAGCCACCGATTTTTACACAGAGCTGTAACAACCTCAGACGGATTATGGTGTATTTTTTTTTTTAACTCAGGTTTATATTTCCTAAAATCTGAGCAGTACTTGAATACCATCTGTGGCCCCAGCCCAGGCATTTCAACATCAGAGAACACACTCCAGGCAATTGGCTCTTGACCTGAAGATCACTCAGCTACCTCACTGGGAGAATTCTGTGATGGAGAACTGGGAGGCTGGTTAATGGCTCTTGTCTTCAACATCCAATGCTTAAGGAGTGGGTTACCTTCTGACTGTGTCTCTGAGCATGCTAAGAGCAGTGGCCTTTCAAAGCATAGTTATATTAAATGAGTTCTATAAATGACCTGGATTCCCGGCAGGGAGCCCCAGGGAATGTGCATTAGTTCTTTCTGAAGATCATTGCCGATATCAGTCATACTGGAAAAGACCTTCAGAAAACT
The DNA here is from genome assembly GCA_010120015.1 of Rhombomys opimus. Lineage (NCBI taxonomy): Eukaryota > Metazoa > Chordata > Mammalia > Rodentia > Muridae > Rhombomys > Rhombomys opimus. The sequence continues at coordinate 233,930 of REGO01000949.1, forward strand.
CCTGTTTGTCTAGCGTGGATTATGGATTGTTGGTATTAATTTACAGGAGGAAAATTAGTTTTTGAAGCAAGTCTTTCTCCAAGGTACCCATATGTTCTCTATATCACCTTTTGTGTGGGAGAAGGCAGTGATCTGCTGGGAAAAAACACAGAATTATGGGTCAGGCTCATGGATTCAGCCTAAAACTACCTCGATGACCATGATCAACTTATTTCTCACATAAGAAGGATCTAGAAAAATACCTCCCTTATTGTTATAGCGACATATTAGGGACATTAAAACATAAAGTAGTCAGAATTAATGGTATGGTTGTCTGTAACATCTAAAATTCTAACATAAATTGCCAAAGTTTATATTTATCACAGTTTGTTTGTCAAATGACATAAATAATTATAGACTTCCAGATAATAAGAAAATCAACATTTTACATACATGAAAACAGACTCTAGAAAAAAAAAATTTAAAGCAATAGAAAATGAGTCATTGTATTATGTTTTGATGTTAGAATTCAAACTGAGACTGCTGTGGTTTTAAATCCTTGTTGTGAATCACTGTACTGGAAACCAGACACTGTAACATGAGGTGAGCCTGATGAAACAGCTTTGATGCTCTTCACATTCACAATTACTGGAATAAAAATAAAATATACCCGTGTCCTCTGCAAAGAAAAAATATTATGTATAATAGAATATTATATATAATGTATCATGTAATATATATTCTCACTTTTTCTTCCTCTTTATTTGAGGGAATTGTGATAAAATTGTTATTAAATTTTGTCTGCCTCATGACCTAGTTATCTTATTGAAGCATTTGGAGCAGAAACAAGGAGTAAAAGTTTGCAGTGTATTCAGGAATACAAATTATTTAGTCTGAATAAATATGACTAACTAAATCCTTCTTTTTTTTTTTTTACCCATTTCCATATATGGGCACCCGCAAGGAGCACATGCTACCAAGAAGTCACACTGTCAGCTCCTTCTTATGACTGTGCCAGCCCTGCAGAAGTGTACCTGAAAAACACGATCGGCGTCCTGCTTGGAATAGTCACACCTGGCTCAATGTGAGAAAAAAAAATCTAGAATTTGTTGTACCTGAAAGGGTCTTGGAGGCCTGGCTTCAGCAAGACAGAACTCACACATTCCCAACCCAGAGTGTTAGAGTTTTTGACAGACACAGTCCAGAGGAAGTCACTGCATAGGGTTAACAAGATGAAGTACCAGAGCCTGGAAGGCTTTAAAGCTGTCCTTTGGTTTTTCATAATTGTAGACCTAGTGCAAAGAAAGCATCTGCAGGTCAGCTGTTTCTGAGGCCCCACTCCCTGGCTTGCAAATGGCCACTCCTTGTCCCCTTTGTAACACTGCTTCTCCCTGTGTGTGTATCTGTGCCCTCATCTGTTCTGTTAAGAAGGACTCTAGTCATGTTTCATTAGAGTGTACATTGGAGGCCTTGCTTACCTTTAATTACCTCTGTATAGTTCTTCTTTTGCAAACAGAGTTGCACACTGAGGTCCTGCATCTCAGAAACTGGAGTTTGTACAGGGACATGACCCAGCCCACGGTAATCATTAAGCAGGATTGTGTTAAAATAACAATGGAGTCTGCCTTTTACTCTCCAGATTTCAGAAACAGGAGTTAAAGGGGGAGAAGAAACAAAACGCTGTAGGTTTGTGTATCTTAATGAGTTTACATCCTTTACATGCTAGTTGTAAGGGAAGGAGGCTTTTTGATGACATCAGGGTTCTCTATCTATCTATTCCTCCAGAGCCACTCACTTTGCACATATCTGCATCTCACGGGTCCCACAAAAGAGGAGAGCAGTTACTTCACCCTATCAGCGATGCGACTAGAGGCCAGACTTATTTTGTCTTCTTTCAAAGCCAATAACATGGGGGAACTGAACACAGACCTTATGCCTTTTGATGGGCTCGGGCTTACGGGTACACTGGCGCCCATGTCATGCACACCATTCTCTAAATAGGTCTTGCTGGCTGCTGTCCTCCAGTCCTGTTATCACACTGTTCTCTATACTGTTTTTCTGTTTTGTTTTGTTTTTGCCATTTGGGGTCAACATGGAGTTTTAGTTCCACGGAGTGCCCTTTTCTGCTCCTTTTATTTTTTTATAACTTTGCTTTATTGAAGTATAGTACTTTATGCCAAAACTTACTCCTTGCTTTAGGTACAGGGTTTAAAGGTTTTTGAGCAATATATAACACCATAATCGAAATGCAAATCACAGGCTGGTGAACTGGCTCCGAGTGAAGGGGCCAGCTGTGCAAACATGGTGACCTGCCACTGAACCCCAGAATCGACGTAAAGCTCAGAAGCTAATCCACAAAGTTGTCCTTTGACCTCACATGTGCCCTGCAGCAGGGCACACATGCACACACACCAGGCCCACTCTGCGACTAAAGCATTTGCTGTGACAGCATGAGGACCGGAGTTCAAAACTCAGCACCCGCCTAACAAGCCAGGCAGGACTGAGCATTCCTCTGTAACCCAGGGCCATGGGTGGAGCAAGAGACCAGAGGATAGGTGGAAATTATGGCTGCCAACTTATTTCCAGGAAGAGATAGGGGTGTTCAGTCCTATCACTGCCGGCTTTAATCCCTTGAGTCAGGGTCTTTCCTTAAACCTATAGCTAGGCTGGCAGCAGGAATCTTCAGATATCCTCCAGTCCTCCTTCCCCCCCTCCAGTGCTCTGGGGTTCCAGATGAAGAAGGTCACTGCTGGCTTTAAATGTGGTTGTGATCAGAGAGCAGTCAACTGAGTTCATGATAGAAGCAGCCCTTTCGGTGCACTAGGGGAAGGGGATAAAGGAGAGAGGGAGGAAGGGCGGGACTGGGGGAGTTGAGGGAAAGAGCTTCAATCAAAATATATAATCAATAAATTGTGAAGAAAAAAAGTAAAAATTTAAAAAAAAATTAAAGGTGGTGATGGGGATTTGAACTCAAGTCCTCATCCTTGCACAGCAAGCACTCTTAATCAACCACTGTTAGGAGCTTGAGCCGAAGCAATAGGTGAGTGAGGCTTTTGCTCAGGGAGCACAGAATCCCTGTCCATTTATTACTTATTTGGTTCTTCTTTAGTTTATGCTATCAATTTTTTTTCTTTTAGGTACTTTTAGCACAAAAAAAGATCTGAAAAAAAATTAGATTAATCCTAAATACTTTCTATTTTTGTGTTATTGGTAAATATTTTTTTTACTAACAAAAAGTTAATGTTTGTGCAAATTCTAAATTTATTTGCCAATTATTTATTGCATTGTGATAGCGTGAATGCTTGCAAATTGAATTTATCTTACGATCTTTGTAAACTCACATTTTAGTTCTAGTAATTAGTTCTTAACATATCATATTATTTACATATAAAACCTTTTACCTGCACCTAAAGGAGGTTTTTGTCCCCCCGTTTTTTAATATATTAGTTTATTTACTTTATATCCTTCTCCTCCCTCTTCCCATCCCCCTTCTCCTGTTTTCCTCTTCCCCTCTCCCTCTTCCCCCAGAAAAAGGGACCCTCCCTCTTCATCCCCTCTTTCCCTCCCCCCTGTATTTACCTTTCCCAGAACATCAAGTCATTTCAGGACTGCTCTTATTTTCATCCCCTGAGGCCAGGCAAGGCAGCTCTGCCAGGGGGAGGTGATCTAAAAGCAAGCAATAGAGTCCATGTTAGAAAGAGCACCCACTCCATTCTCCAGGTATGGTGCGCATATGAAAACCAAGCCACCTATCAGCTATGTGTGTGCAGGGGGCCTAGGTCCAGATCACGCAAGCTCCTTAGCTGATGTCTCAGTCTGTGAAAGCCCCCATGTGGCTGGGTTAGTTGTCTCTGTTGGTCTTCTTGTGAGGTTTCTACAGTCCCCCCATTTTACTCTGTGAGCTTTTCCCCCTTTCTCTTACCTTACTTGGGTCTCTGTGTGGCTCCTGAAGTGGAGCTGGGGCTGACTCTGGCTCTGTTGCCTTTCTTTGAAGCCCTTTACCCTAACTGGGCTGCTTTGTCTAACCTCAACAGGAGAAGATGCTTCACCTTGACATGCTAAGGTGATTCATGGGAGGCTTCCTTTTTTTTTTTTTTTCTGAGGAGAAGAGAATGAGAAATGGATGGCAGAGGGAGGGGAAGAGAGAGGGAGGGGCTGAAAGGAAGAAGGGGAAGGGAAGCTGTGATCTAGATATAAAGTAAATAAGGTTAAAAAAATTTTACTTTTTTGCAAGATTATGAATCAAACCTACTGCTTCGTGCATTCCAGTCAAGCCCTCTAACTTTGAGCTGCGCCCAAATTGCTCTCCCCTTGTACCTCATCATCCTGGTCAGGCATGCCAGGGAGATGAGGTATTGACACAGTCACAGCAGACACACCTTCCTGGTGCTTGGTTTGAGAGAAAGCTTTCTCAGTCATTCCCCACTTAATGTATCAGCCACAGACCTTTATCAGATGCATTGGATCAAACTTATGGATTTGCCTCCTTTGCCGAAATACTTTTAATCTGTCCAAAAGGTCATTTGGATTGGGATTTTTGAGTGTTGCTATGATGAATTAAATTAGTCTATTTTAAGATAATTCTTTTATTGAGATGTAATTCACATACCATACAATCTAGCCATTTGAAAGGTCAGAATCTGCCTCATATATATACATATCATGTGTATATATGTATATATACATACGTCAACAATAAATTTTGTGATCTTATTATCACTTCAAAATGAAATTCTCTTCTTTAGGCTTCATCTCCACATTCATCCCTCTCCCTAAACCTGAATCACCACTAGCTACTTCTTCTCTCTATGGTTTTGCCCATTGACATTTCTAGAGATATAAACAAAAAGATGTGTTAGTACTGTGTTCCTTTGTGCAGCCAGACATACTTTATTTGATGGCATTTATTGATATTGGGTGGTATGAATATATGACACACTTTATTCATCTATCTGTTCATCTGTTTGTCAGTCAGTGGGTTTTTATATTTTTTTCTCTACCTGTTGGCTTTTCTGAATGATCCTATTATACAACATTGCAAACAAGTTTCTACGGACATGTTCTGGGTACATACCTACAAGTGACTGGCTGCAATATGTGGTGACTCTACATTTAGTTACAGGAGAATTTGCCAGATTGTGTAGCAAAGTACACAACTTTATATTCCTATCACTCATATATACTGCTGTTTAAACGTGGCACTACTTGCTGTTATTTGACCTTGGGGGTCTAGCTTTCTTACTGGACTTGAAGTACTATCATATTATGCCTTTGATTTATATTTCCATGAAGACTTTTCATGTTGGAGATCTTTTAATAGATTAACTGGCCATTTGTATATCTTCATTAGAGATCATTTGCCTGTTTTTAAGCAGGGTTATCTTTTTATGATGGGTTATTAATAGTGTTTAAAGTGTTTTTTTTATTCTAACCCCTTATTAGACAGAGTATGTAAAATATTCTCTCCTGCTTTGTGTATCTTCATATGTCTGAAACTTTTTGGATGATGTCCTTTGGAGCACGAGGGATTTTAGCTTTTGCAAAGTATCCGGCCTTTATGTCTGCTCTGCTGCATGTGATATTAGTTTCATGTCTGAGAATCATTTGCCAAGTCTGACATGGTGTTGATTTACCCATGGGCTTTCTTCTTACAATTTTTCAGTTTTAGGTTTTACATTTATGCCTTTGATCCACTTTGAGTTAATTTGGGGGAGGGAGAGTGCAACCTCAAGCCTTCTCATGTGGTTAGTTGATGTTCAGTACTCTTTGTTAAGAATAGTTTCCCGCTAAGTGGTCTTGACACTTCTTCCAAAAATTATTATCTATAGACACATTGCATTATCTCTGAGTTCTTAATTGCAGTCACTGTGGCTATCCTTAAACAACACATCACTCCTTTGATTGCTAGCACTTGGTTGTAGGATTTGAAAATGCAAAGTGTGAATTTCCTACATTGTTCTTTTTCAGAATTGTTTTAAGACCCATTCTAGTTCACTTGCCAATCCTTTGAATTTCAGAATAAGAACATTAATTTTTTTCTTTGTTTTGTTTTTTTTTTTTCTTTCTTTCTTACTGAGACAGTCTCATTATGTAGCACTGACTAGTATGTCACTCATTATGAACACCAGGCTGGCCTTTTGCTCCCAGAGATCCTCCTGCATTGCCTCTCCCGTACTTAGGAATGAAGGCATATACCCGCAATACTAGGCAGGAACATTGATTTCTATGAACAAGTCAGCTGGGAAAATGCGGAGATGACTCGGTGGATAAAGCACAGGCCTTGCTACCATGAAGACCTGAGTTAAGATCCCCAGGACTCCTGTAAAAGTTAGATAGAATGAAAAAAGCAAAACCATAATCCCAGTGATCCTTCATTTAGATTAGAGGTAGAGACAGGAGAATATCAAGAGTTCATAGACCAGCCAGCATGAGGTACACAGTACTGAACACTGTAAACCTTTTAATTATTGCCAGATTTAATCACTATCTCAGAGGATTACTGCCTCTGCTTGCTACGCTAGGACTAGTCAGGGAAGCTTCTAGCCTCCCAACAATCTAATCTAGGCCCAGAATGTTTCCAGCCTCTGAGACTTACTACCGAATAAGCTCACTGTTGCTTCAACTCTTCTGGCTCAAACTCCTCTTCAAGTTGACTGATTCAAGCTGGCTTCTCTTAGCTTCTGACTTTTTGTTCTACTTGAGCCTCAAACTAACTCTAGAATTCGAATCTTCTGGTTCCTTCTTATTCTCTGGCTTCAAGTGCCTCTGGCAACCTGCACTGAACAGCATGAACTCAACTCTGCTGCGTTGTCTCTCAACTCACTGACTCAACCTAACTGCTTGAACAGAACTCTAGAGATCTTCATGCCTTTGACTCCTAGGTGCTAGGATTAAAAGCATGTACCACCACACCTGGATCTTAGCTTTTCTTTACCTGAAACTTGCACTATAACAAGGTTGGCCTTGAACTCAGAGAAATGCTTGCCTCTCTCTCCTGAGATTAAAGGTGTGCCTGTACTTCAGCCGGATCACACAGACCTAGAAGGTCTTTTGGATGTGATCTCTTGCCAGAGCAGCCATGTTCTGGATTAAAATTCTTTTGCATAACATTAAGAGACTCATTCTGAAACAAGATAAAAGTGAAAGGTGCCAAGGTTTGCACACATTTTCACGTGTGAATATATGAACACCCCACCACCACCACACACACACACAGAGACACACAGACACACACACACACACACACAAAGTCATCTGGAAGTTTGAATAGGGCTGCAGTAAATCAGTAGATAGATCACTTTAGACAACTTTGGACAGCACTGACATCTTAATCAATTTTAGGTTTCTTGGTAGGTATGTGGAAATAGGAGCATTTCCCACTGGTTTAAACCTTCTTCTTCTTTTTTTTTTAATAATTTAGGTTTCAGACTGTATGCTTTGCAGTATTATCTGCTATAGAATATATTTGTTCTGTGCATAGCACTCCATCTAAGTCTCTTGTTGCCGGTTCTTCCTCCAAGGTGGAACAGATTGTTGTTGCTTTGCTTGAGCACCAGATGAAGTGACTGGCTTGCACCGAGGAGCTTATGTTCAATGAGAATTATGTTTTTCTCTATTCTTTGGCCCACAACTGAATGTGGGGAGATGAAATCAATGTACATTTGATACAACTCACTATAAAATACTTGCTGCAACAATTTTTTCAAGAGCCAACAGGAATAGAGAGGAATAAAAATAAACACCAGTGCCAAATTACAGACTTCCTGATCAGAACACATTTATATGAAATCAATGTGCATGTATTGAAATAGCAGAAGGTGCATTTTGAGGTCTTTATGAAAACAAGTTAACATGGCAATGCAAGCTAATGAATCAGTGCTATTTAACATAGTAACACTTGCAAGTATGAGCCTGTGTATTGAAGCTTTTATAAAATGATTGTGTTTAAAAGATATTTGTAGCAAACCCTAAATCTCAATGTAATAGTTTTGTTGCCTCCAAGACGTATTCTGGAAGGAGACAATAACACAGCAACAATAACAAAAACACCTATTTGTTGTTAGTAATATTTCTTGACTACTTACTACACACCAAAACAGTTATGTATCTTTTAGGCATGGTAATTAGTTTGATATAACTATTTTCATTCAGCAAATGCTTAATGACTTTTTTTTTCTGTGTCAGGCATTATTTTAGGTCATTCATTTTCAAGAAGAAGAGGTTTTGTACCCTGTAAAATATTTGGCATAATTTTGAATACTTAGCATGTTGTAATTGTGGTCATTGTGGGGCATGAGAACAGAAGATATGTCCCTGACCCTAGCAAGCTATAGTACTTGGTAGAGTGGGCACATATTGTGGGAGCTGTGGGTAAGCCAGCCAGCCCGCAGAGATATGACCTTACCATTGTCTCCTGTGGGGTGGTGTTGGCAAGAAAGAGATTCCTCCACTCCTTTTGCCCTTACCACTGGCTGTGGGCAGGAGAGTTGGCCCTGTTGGAGTTGTGAGAGCAGGAGAGCTGGCCCTGCTCTTCACCTTGGCATCATGGTAGAGTTGGTCCTGAATGTGAGGATTTCAGGTGATTGGGGCCCCAAGGGCATGAGTGTGGAAGAGTTGGCCCTGCCTCATGTCTGTTGGGTGGACACTGAAGAGAGTGAGAGAGACACCTTCCTCCCTTCCCTGCCTCTTGCCATCTGTGGCAGGTAAGAGAGCTGGCCCTGGGGGTATGAGACTAGGAGAACTGGCCATGTCCCTTACCAACTGCAAGGCTCAGGAGAGAGGCCTCTGTACCTCACCTGAACAGTGGGTTAGATCTGGCCCTGGTAACTGGGGTTGCTGGTGAGCTGGCCCCAGGACTTGAAAGTGGTTGAGCTGGTGGTCTGACCAGTTTAGATACTACTCAGGCCCAGATTTAGGGCTTTGAATAGGCCTCTCCCAACATCTACCCCACTGATGAAATGCTGGAGTGCATGAAGGGGTCAGTCCTACAGATCCAAAACTACAAGATCACCATGACACAGGGTAGCAACAAAACAGTCAGAGAGGAATTCATGTGAGGTTCTAGTATAAATAGAGTGGCAGAAGACAGCAAAGAATCATTGCAATGAACATCTGCAAGCAAAGAAATGTAAATAAAATGGTACATTGTGACACATTAGAGCTTCCACAACAAGTTTTTTTTTTTCTTTGTTGGGAGGTAGGTTGCAAGGGTGGAGGGTGGGTACAATGGGAAAGGGAGTTGAGTGGGACTGTGGTGCCTGATGTGAAGTTTACAAAGAACCAATTAAAAGGTTTTTTTAAAGGAGAAAAATATTATTAGCTTACACAATAGCAAATAGAGGCTTTTTTTTTTTTTTTGCTAAGCCTGATCTGGGTTTGAGGACATTCTTAAGGTCCTCAAATTCAGGACCCTCATTGTAGGGAAAAAAATATGACTCCCACAAGTTTGTCATTTGACTCCACACATGCACACAGAATAAATGTAGACACAGATTCCAACTGGGGAAAAAAAGTTAAAATGAGGTCTGTAAGATAAGTTGGTGAATAAAGGTGATTGCTGCCAAGCCTGATAAGGAGAGTTTGATTCTTGAGACCCACACAGTGAAAGGAGAAATCTGACTCCCACAAATTGTCCTCTGTCCTCCACATACATGCCCTGGCATGCACAAGACTGATTCACCCACACAAAATAAATAAATAAGCAATGAAAGAAAGAGAGAGAGAGAGAGAGAGAGAGAGAGAGAGAGAGAGAAAGAAAGAAAGAACTAGTTAAGATTGTAAACTTTATGTATTCTGTGTTACCATAAATGAAAAAAAAGGGGGGGGGCATGGGGCAAGAACAACAAATCCAAAATAGAGATTGCTTGTGCTTTGCCTTGAGGTGTGCTGGAGCTGGAGCTATCATGGGAAAGTAAGAGTCTCAGTCAGGAACATGAGTACATTCTGTACTTTATGAGCTCAGGAAAGAGGTTAGCTCTCCAGTACTTCAAAAGACTGTTGCCCAGGCTTGGTGCCTGGAAATGCTTCTTCAGCTGCAGGGAGAGGTGGAAGGGGAGTCTTTCAGTCATTTTTCATAGATGCCCTCTACCAAAGGAAGCTGATTATAGTGCTTTAGTGACATAGTGTTTGTCATACACATAGCACACACACACAGAGGCAGGAGGAGAGAGGAAGAGAGAGAGGGATAGGGAGGGAAGGAGAGAGAGAGAGAGAGAGAGAGAGAGAGAGAGAGAGAGAGAGATCCCTTAAAGTGTGCCTCTAGGGTCAGTGTGTTAATTTTCTGTTTCTGATGTAACAAATCCCAGTCTTAGTGGTTTAGAATAATATATGTATATTGTCTTACACTCCTGTGTCAGTGGTCTCAGTTAGATATGCTAGATTCTTCCTTTCTTCCTTTCTTCTCTCTCTTCCCCTTCCCTCCCTCATTTCCTCCCTCTCTCCATTCTTCCTTCCTTCCCTCACTTCCTCCCATCTGTCTGCCTGTCTCTCTTTCTCTCATTCATATCTTTTGAAACAGGGTTTCCTAGAGCCCAGGCTGGCCTTGAATTCCCTACCAAACCAGGCTGGTTGGTATCCCTGATCCTCTTGCCTCCAGGTTCTAAATATTGGGACTGCATGTATGCAACAACACATTCATTTCAGCTTTGCAGGTTTCTCTGTTCCCAGTTTCCTAAGTCCAAAATCAAGGTTTCAACAAGCCGTGCTCCTTTTCAAGGTCATTGGAGAGGTATCTGTTTATGAGTTCACTCAGGTTGACTGGCAGGTTCAGTCCTTGGTATTTTCTGAACTGGAGTCACTGTTCCTGAGGTGGCTGCTGGCCAGAGCTTATCTGTGGTAATAACAACATGAGATTATGCTCCTTATGTGTTCCTTGCTCACTCTCCTCAGCAAGTAGGTAGAGCTGCTGCTTAGCTTTCAAACTTCCATGACACCTACCTCTTTCCCCTACCTCCACCCCCTGCTTTTTAGTGGAGGTGTTGCTCAGATGACAGGACAGTTTCTCTGGGGACAAGCAATAAATGACCTATAGTATCACGGCAATGCCACGGTAGTGTTTGATTGGCCAAGCAAGGAAGGGAGACATGGGAAGATATTCCGAATTTCAGTGACACTGCAATCTAGTGCCAAGCTTCTGTTACCACATCGGTAGAATGGAGATCAGAAATAGAACTCATGTCCAAGAATCCGAGAAGATTTCTTCCTTCAATTAGCCACTCACTGAGCACTTACTACTACCCACAGCAGGGGACAGATCCAAGGCATGTGACAGAAGGCTATACAGTTGTGGAGTCTTGAAAGTCTGCTGTGATAGCTCTGGAAGAGTACCATCACTGCATGGTCTCTGGAGGCAGGATTGCTAGAATGAGCATCTAGCTCTGCTGTTTCACCGTGGCAAAGCCCTACTCTTTGTATGTCCATTTTCTTTGTGTCAGTGGGCAATGAGAGCAGTGCGCATCACCCCTGAGCTGAACTAAATGAGTGAGAAAAGGATGGTGCTTTCACTAGCAGAGAGAATGCATGCTCTACAGGACGATATTCCTTTATTAATGGCTTGAACCCGTGCCCGGTTCCAGTGTTAGAACTCCACTGTTGTCTAGGAGCTCTTTGCAATTTCTAAATGCAGTTCATACTCAATAGCGTACTTATGCGTTCGTGCGTGTCTGTGTGTGAGCGCGTGTGTGAAATTGCCCATTATATAATTGGCTTTAGTTTAACAAGCAGACTATGGCAGAGTAATGTTCCTGGAAAATCATTTCGTGGGACTTGGAAAACAGGAAACCCGCAAAAGAACATTCTAGAGAGATCATGTGAGGAATGTATAACTAATAAAATGTTCAGGTTTTCTTTTTAAGTGATAACCAGCTACCAGTGTCCCAGAGAAGAGCACTGATTTATCCACTGTAAGGATGGCTGAGCTTCCCTGCTTTTCTACTAGCTGATGCCATTCATGCTACATTGCTCACTTCAGTCCAGCATTCGTCAATCTGAATATCCAGTGGAAGCTTTGAAAATGGTATGGAGGATTTATCATGATCGTGGATGGGTGCAGAAAGATGTTTTGTGCTTTGACTAGTCAGGACCATTTAGTTTTTGCTGAACTAAGATCAAGTCTGCTGTGCATGATACACTGTGTGGTCAAAGGGTGAGGCACATACATTCTTTCAGGACCCTTGACTTTGACTCTTCTCGAGTGCCTGCTGCTGCTGCCTCAGGCAAATTCCCATTGAGCTTTGCAAATCTCTGCAGTCTGAAAGCACTGGGCCCTTTACACCAAGGGCAGTTTTATTCTGTGGAAGAAGATCATAGTGGAACAAAGCCCCAAGGAAACTTACACACACACACACACACACACACACACCTAAAAGAGAAAATAAAAACCCAGATCTTACTGTTGCGTGTCTCTCAATGTATTTTTCCCAAATAGTAAGGCTGTTATGTAGTTAATAGAGCTCATTAGGTGTAAATGAAAATTTCTGTCATTCATTCATTCATTCATGCAACATCAGTAATCTAGGTATTTTGCTAAGAAGCAGAGAGAAAAGGTAAGTACAGAACTATTGACTAAGACCGAAATATTTTCATTATTTTTTTAATGAAAGTTGAGGTTTCAAAACAGGAGTCCCGAAAAAAAAAAAGCTTATATCTCCATGAACAAACCTGTATTTTTATTAGGAATTAGGCATTGAGTTTGATCCTGTGATCTTCAAAGCTTAAGGAGGGGAGCTATTTGAGTGAAAATAGACCTGTGTACCCATTCAAAGCCATGTTCTAATGGGTTCATTCTAACTCTACAATGCCCTCCACTCCCTGAGATGCACAATTCTAATCATCAAGACTCTTGAGCAATGGCACGACACTCACAATTTAAATTGCAAAAGGTATTCTGTAGACATATGTATGGATGTTTGGTTAATTGAAAATGACTCTGTAGGGATGGAGAAATGGCTCAGTTGGTAAAGTGCTTGCTGACTAGCATAAGGACCAGAGTTTACATCCACAGCATCCAGGTCTCTGCTAGGTGAGATGGTGCAGGAAATAACACTGGGGAGATGAGACAGGCAGATCTCTAGAGCTTACTGGTCAAGCAGCCTAGTCAAAGCAGAAAGCTCCAAGTTTAGTGAGAGACCTTTTCAAAAAGTCAGGTGGGGGTGCACTGGAGGAAGACAGCTGACATCAGCTTCTGGGATCTATGTACACCTACCTGTACACACGCACCTCCACCAATAAAAACGATTATGGTGAGCCCAGTGCAATTGCTTTCAAAATAGAGAGCTCTCTATCAGGGATCAGAAAGGAAAGGCAGGAAGGGAGCCTTTCTGTTGTTGAGATGCAGGGACCCCTGGGATAAAGACCTGAGAACAGCCTGTGGATGCTGACAGTGGGTCACAGTTGGATCTCAATTCAAGAGACTGCATTTTGACAACTGCCTAGGTGAATCTGCATGCACATTCCTTCCCAGAGTCACTGAAGAGGAAATGGGCCAAAGGAGATGGCTTAGGGGATAAAATTACTTGATTTACAAGCCTAAAAATCTGGATTTGACAATTGGAACCCACATAGAAAACCGGATGCAGCGGCATGTGTCTGCAGTCCCAGGGCTCCTATGATAGCAAGAAGAGAGGTAGGGACAAGAGAATTGCCAGGAGCTCTTGGGCCAGGGAGCCTGGAGTAAAAACAAGAAAGACCCCGCATCAAAACGCAGTGGAAGGTTACATCCTCTGACTTTCACACATGTGATATTGCATGTACATACTCTCTCTCACACACACACAATTAGAAAAGAAAAATAGATGTTGAGAGAACTTCATTATCTCTTATAAATTACAGTAAAAATCACCTCCTTCTGATTGTAGCCTCATTTACAAAGTGGTTTTACGTAAGACATATGACTTTCTTTTTCAGCTTGCGAGAAAGTTTTGTTTCCAGTTATAATTTATAAAGTTTTGACCAATATCTTGATACATGCTAACGATAGGATTTGAGCTTATACCATGGCCTGTTCATCTCACTCAGACACAGTTACCATAAAATGAGAAAATTGCTCCATGCGGCTACTTTTTGAATCATGTTCTTTTCATTACTCTTAGCATCGTAATCATTGTTGTAACAGTGAACAGTCTTACACCACTTCTTGCTCATGGACTCCAGAAAACTGTCTGAAACAATCTTGTGTTATACAAAGTCAAAGCATTTACTGAGCAATTTATGTGCCATAGCATTTATGACCCAACAGGTCAAACAAAATTGTAAGTGTCCTCTTGGTCACGTGCCACAGAGGATGTGAACTGTGTGTAAAATAGAAGCAGGTTGCTCTTTCTGTAGCTTGTTCACAAAACTGAGGTCATTCACAATCCCTTCCTTGTTTTTGAAAGTTAATTAACTAATTATAGCATTTTCTTTTTCCTTGTAAAAAAAAAGTTGGAGGAAATATTCATTCAGGCTATCCTAGAAAAACAGTTATAATATATTCCAGGCATGGAATTCTACCAGCTTCTTTTTTTTTTTATTTCCCTTCTCTTCTTTTTCCTTCACTCTGTAGACCTCAGACTCAGAGATACACCTGCCTCTGCCTCCCAAGTGTTGGGATTAAAGGAATGCACGATCACTCCTCTTTTGTTTTTCAAATTTCATTTTTTATTTTTTTGAAATTATATTATAATTATACCATTTTCTCCTTATTATTCTTCCCACTAATTACCACCTCTTGCTTTATTTAAAATTCATGGCCTCTTATTCTGTAGTTGTTATACAAACACACACACACAGGTACACATAGAAACCCCTTTACATATCTATCTATCTATCTATCTATCTATCTATCTATCTATCTATCTATCTATCTATAGATATATATATTCCTAAATACATGAATATAACCTATTCAGGCTGTATAATGTTGCTTGTTTGTATATGTTTCTAGGGCTATTTGGAGCTTTCATGGTACCAGACAGTACCATGCAAGCTTTCAAAGGAGGGAAGTTTATAGCATCACATGTAGTTCCCAGCTGTGATGCTATGAACTGCAACAATGATAAGCATGCCATGCTAACTACTGGCATCTATATCTTGGTGTCAGTCAATAGCTCTCTAATTAGAATTAAAATTAGACTTAAAACCTGATTAACAAATAGAAAATTATACCTGTTCCTGGAAACCAATGCAAGACTAGTGAAGTCATGGATCTTGGAGGAGAAACTATCACTTTGCTAAATCAGCCTGATCCTTAAATACATGCTAAATATTTGCCCTTACCTTACACTAACAGATATGTGTAGTCCTTTGCCCATGAAGGAATCTCCTTTTTTCAACAGCCAGAGACCATTAGGGAAAACTACAACTGATCAAAATGCAGAGCTGTGAAGCCCAGCCCTAACTGATCGTTCTACAACACGCTCTGGCACCTAAAGGTCAGGGTTCATTGTGGATGAGGTGGCAGAAAGGTTACAAGAGACAGAGGATTAAGGAGTTTGTCCTAAGAGTGTGTCTTCTAGAAATGTCAGAAGCTACACACATGAAGCTTCACCAGCATGAACTGAACAAAGAGGACACCGATAGCCATGCTTTTTGGATACAGAAACACATATTAGCGTCTTAAACCAGAAAAGTCCCTTCAACCTCTTCCTGTTCCACAAGGCTTTCAGATCAGCGAAGCCTTGATAAGATATTGAGAAAGTCAACAAAATATTCTTTTTTTCCTTCCAAAGTCTTCTTTCCCCTGCTAAGTTTCTGATGAACCTGTCTAGTTGAATTCAAAGGCCGGGTGATTCTAAGTCTGCTTCCCTGTTAGCTTTTCCCCTCTGCATTCCCCCATGTTTTGCCCTTAGAATAAAATAAAATAAGTGTTGGCATGGATTAAATTTGAAAAATGTTTTTGAGCAAGTGCCCGGTAACATCTATTACAATTCAATAAAACAATTTGGGGTTATTATGACAGGGTCTGCACCAGCATCTCTCAGTGTTGGGTACACTCTGGTACATAACAACTGCCATTATGGAAATAGAAGCATGTGGGGGTGGACATCTCCTCCCCCAAGAACATCCTGTGTGCATCTGAACTCTTTAAAGATGCCTATCTGCAGTTATAGAAGAGCTTGAAAGGGACATTTTGTGAGCAGCTTAGGAAGGGTTTTTACAGGCTGTGATTGGGCAGGGCTTGTCCTAAAGCCAGGTTGTCACAGCACAGCCACCTTTTCCCCTTGGCATGTATAGCTTTATGTAGGGAGGCTGAGGGAAACTATCCTCTGTCCTCCCCCTACCAGCCACAGTTTCTGCACCATTACTGGACTCACTACTGCATTGCCTGAAAGCTAGGGACACTCCCACCATTGCAGCCTCCACCACTGCTGCTTTTCAGCCAGATGGGAGGTAAACATGACCAATACGTTGTTCAGTTTTTATTTAGTTAGTGAGAAAAGCGAATGCTAGGGACTCCTGGTCACTGAGGAAACAATGATGCATAAAACAGTGAAAAGAAAGGATTCTTCATGTTAGGTGTGTATTCCATGTGGGGAAGCATCCACATTCTAATGGAAAAATGAAGCTATCATGCCTAGTTCCCCTTTACCAAGGACACATTTCAAAAACGCAAAGTTCCACCTGTTATGTGTCAACATCGTATACCGTACATTGTGTTTATATCAAAGGCAGCTTTGCCATGGTGTGGGCAGAGTTATATTTTTGGAACATGTTTGAAACCCAGAGCAGCAGGAACAGAGCTCAGCCCTTCAGGGCCAGCCGCACCGCCTGCGTTTGTGTTCCTCTAACAACTGATCTTTTCAATTGATTTGATTGACTAGAGGATAGAATGGGGGTTGACAGGAAAGGGTAGATGCTCCAGGCTCCAGAATCAACCTAGCTAAGGACCCAAGGCCTTTTGCACATCAGATCAATGTTCTGGGATGGATTCAAATTTGTGATGAGCTTGCCTCAGCAGCTGTGCAAACCCTGCCACCTCCAGAGTGTCCATTTGAAGGCTGCTGGCTGAACTTGTTTTGGGTTGTGCTGGGGCAGGAGCCCAGGCTTGAAGGCTCCTTTCAATTCCCACTGACCAGCTGAGTCGCCCTCTGCTGGCCAGATGGCAAGCTCAGGGAGCCTTGCTCCTAATTGCTTGGCTTCCAGTCCAGGCTAGGAAACATAAAGAGAGACAAAAATTATCTACATACTGTGCACTGCTCTTATTAGTTTCCCACCCTGAACAGCATGTCCAAGATCAATGCCAGTCTGCTTTAGTTAATCTAAGCACCAAACATGTTGCATTGACCCAAAGGAAAGGATTTGCGCCTCACTCCCACCTTTCCCAGATTATTTTCTGGATTCACAGGGCTGCTACTGAGATGGCTGCTATGAGGATCAAACTGCTGCTTCTCAAGTGTTCCAGCCTTTCCTTAGAGATGGTGACACCAGCCCTGAAAGAGCTTCCTCTCTTGGGAGGGAAACATCACTGAATGACTTTCTTCAGATGAACAGGTTTAGTACAAAAAGGGTATTAAGAGTAGCCATCACAGACACTTGGCATGCCAAGCTGATTTCTATGGAGCAGGGGAAAGGTCACTCTGCCTTGAAAGTCCTAGATCAAATGCCGTGCTGATTGACATGAAGCACGGAAGACAGATCAGTATGGATGAGGACAGTTCAGCTGAAGCTTAGTTTGAGAAGATCAAAAAGATTCTACAAAGAGAAGCTTAGGTAAGTGGGCCAGGCCCATAGGACCACTTTACTCAGAATGAGATTGGGGAGGAGAGCTGTTTGGCCTGGGCACATGGTTTGGAGCCAAGTTGGCTAAGTTTCTTCAGATCATTTGTGCTCTTATCAGTGAACTTTATCAGCCAGTCTGCAGTGGACATGCACTAATTGCAAAGTTACGCAGGACCAGTATGAGAGTGACATAATGTGGCAGGGAGACGACGGGGCAGGCCAGACACTGCGTCTCCTCCCCTTGCTCTTTAAAAGCAGAACAGCTTCCTTTAAACGGGCTGGATCTGATGACAGGCTGCTGGGGGAGGCCTTGGGTCTCTTTCTTTCTGCTTTATAGATGAGGTGGGTATTTTTGTGATTATTCACAAAAAAAAAAAAAAAAAAAAAAAAAAAAACGCAAGCCAGCTATCACCATATTTGGAAGTCACACTGAAGCAATCCTATTTTGTAGTTTCACCTCATGTACCCTGAGCTTGACAGAGAAATTTAGAGCTGAATTTTAAGAGTTATTTTAGGAGTGAAACTCCAGCTTCTGTCTTTTCTGGTTGCAATCTCATCTGCTTTATCCCCCAAATATTTTTATTGGAGAAAGTGCAGTCTGAGAAATTCCTGGCCTCAAAGAGAATAGATATGGTAATATGGAAGCATGTTTTATTTTTATTTTTATTTTTAAACACTTCTGAGAAGATAGTTCAAAGCCACTAGCTGTCTGTCTACAGCATACTCACAGTCTTGCTGCATTCCTGGAATTCTTTCAAGAACGCTGAACTTTAGATCCTCCACCAGCAAGCAGAGTGCTCCTACCAGAGCTGACTCTAGGCTCCAAAGAGAAAATCACTTCTGGGGATTAAAAGAACCCCAATTAAGTTTGCATTAGTGAAAGAAATTCAACTGGAGGTCATGTTAAATCAGGCCACCTCCTGCTAAATGAGTGTAATGGAATTCGCTTTGGTGGTTCTTCAGGGCAGGGCTTGGGGTGGAAGCTGAGCCAATGGGGGATGGGTAGGGGCATAGAGAGCTGGGAGATCTTCACTGTGGTTCAGAACATTGAAGTTTTGGTGTGTTCTTGTTGGCATTAAGGCCATGGGTGGTTTGGTGTGTGCGGGAAATGTGTTTCTTCACATTTTAAAGATTGGCTCTTCATACAAAGAGCTATTACCATTCGCCCAAGATGGTTTTCAATCCCTGGCCCTTATTATTGTTTACGCATTGAAGAAGAGAATGAGTGCACATGGATTATGCAGACTGGAGGCCTGAATTTCAACTCAACCTTCATGACATAATGACCTCAGTCGCTATTGCTTATGAAGGCTTGAATACTTACCTGCATTAAAGAAAGATAAAATACTTATATGTATATACAGACACAGACACAGACACACACACACACACACACATATCTTTGTAGTTTACTCCAAGTCTGTGGGGAGAGACTCTCAGTCTGCCTATGCCTTGCCTACAGTAATTTCACAAGCTGCAGAAAAGATTACACAAAAGCTGGGAAATGCATATGGAAGCAATCATTTCCTTGGGAAATGAACATTTTTCTGTGTCATGGTCCCTGTGTGGCGTCCATCTTCATTCCCAATGTGGTATTTCCCTGGAGGAATCCTAATTTATCTCACAACATATCTTCTATTTTTTTATTGCTTTGAACTATAATGACCTAATTCCCATGTGACTGACCTGCGGGGTTCTTAAGAAGAGAGGTTATGCAAATGCCTCAGGCAGCTCAAGAAACTCCATTTGTCATTATTGTTCACATGGGAGAATCCGTGCTGTGGAGAAGATTGGTGGGGATCATATCACTGCTCTCAATCCTAGGTGTGTGGTCTCAAACCAAGTCCTGAACTTCTGTTTCAAGGTAAGAGTAGATAGTGTTATCACCAACCTCACAGAGTCAAGAGAGAATTAAATGACAAACAAATGTGAAACCCTTGGAACACTTATCTTGCTCAGCATACAGTAACAATGTCAATGCAAAACTACAACTCTTATCTCAAAGAAAGATAAGGGATAGTTTGTTCAGTTGCCAAATATAAGAGAGTGGTCCAGGGGCATAGATTTTAGGTCATTTCGAATTCTGTGCTCCAGTGTAGAAGCAGTTGCATGAAATGTTTATGGTAACATAAAAAAAAAGTTATAAATCATGATCCTTTTGTAATACAGTGGCAGGTATATCAGGTTAGCAGGTTATTCTAAGGTGGGGTTGGGGTGGGAAACTCTGCTACTGGTCTCAGATGTTCTCTGACGGTATTCTTAGATTTCTTCATGGGAGCTAGAATTCTGTCCCCATATTCCAAAGTACTTTTATCTGCTAGTCACAGGGTATTAGGTCTGACCCAGATGCCAGTAAGAACTGGCTAAAGATACCCTAAGATAAACAGAGACTAGGCTTTGGACGTGCAAGATCTCAACCACTCCACATCACTGAAGCAGATTTTGCTGACACAGCTTCTTTTCAGAAACTCTTATTCAGAAAACCCACCATTTTGCTCTCTGTTTCTTTTACAGGGCCTCAGGTAATCTGTACTGGCTTTGAACTTCTTTTGTGGCCTAGGCTAATATTGAGCTCCTGATTCTCCCATCTCTATTTCCCAAGTGCTATAATTTGAGTCACATGCTACCACACTGGCATGCCCAACTTATTTTTGTATTGTATTGTTAATAATATGCATGTCAGTAAGAATATCAATACTATCAGTACTAGTTTCCTTCTCCATAACATAAAGTCCTCATAGTATGATGATGATGATAATATCTCAAAGTGTTTTGGGGAGATCAAACTGGACCATGTCTAATAAAAAAATATCTGAAGCCCCCAAAGCATTTCATACCTTATTTTTAATACCCACTGCAGCTCAGGAAGAAGAATTGATATATAATTCCATGCTAGAAAGGATATAAGGTTAGGCCGGAATGTACTTGTTGCTCCTTTGAGTGTTCAAAGTTCCATTCTGCTATGACAGAAGTGATGAGCCCTTGGGAACTCTGGGCCTTTCTTATCCTTCACCCTCAGGTACAGCCACCTGTTTCTTGATAGAAGAGTATATATTAAAAACAGCTGCCTATCTTTATTGCTCCTTCCCCATTGCTCCCTGTCATAGGGAGAAAAAAACCTTAAGATGCTCTCATTTGTGCTTAACGTCTGAGACTGGGTACCAATAGCTAAGTCTTTCAGGGTAGTCCTATTGTGCTTTGCGCATTTGTTGTGTTGCATTATTGAGAACCCTGAAGAAGTAGAGATTAAACAAGTAGAGACGAAGAGTTGGAATGTGTGGACAGAGGCCTCATACTTACTTTCCAATCCTGAGTGCCCTCTGTCAGCGCCACTTGTTCCTTGGGATTCCATTTCCATATCTTTACAAGAACAGCACTCAGATTCTGCTGGTTTCTCTGTCACTTGATTTCAACTTTGGATTCTTAATGTCCTCACCTGTACCAGATTGTTTTCTCAGCTGTGTTCATCACTGCACTAGTGAACAGCAGTGACAAAGTGGCAAAGACACTTGCTAATTGACACACACACACACATGCACACTCACACACACATGCACACTCACACACACAGACACACACACTTCTGCAAATGTAACTGTATGCAAAGAACTTATGGTTGAGCCATAAGTTCTTCCACAACCGAATGTGGAAGAAAGTTAGGCATGCATAAAAAATTACTCAGCGATACCACTATTATGTCATGTAGCTAGGAATTGAGACTATTTGCTTGGTTTGACTCTACCTAACTATTATGCTGCATTAACAAAAGAGACAAAGCTTTCGGGTTTGAATATAAAATGTTCCCCCACAAACTCATGTACTTAGGTCCATGTTTCCCAGCTGGTGGTGCTGTTTTGGGGAATAACAAAACCTTCAGGACATAGAACCTAGCTGAAAGAAGCTGGTCATTGGAAATCGTTCTTGGGTCCTGCAGCCTGTTATCATTTCTGGTCTAGTTTCTGCTTCCTGGTCTACGCAGTCTTGAGGAAGCAGCTTCACACTCTTGCAGCCATAGCTAAGAACCACTCTCAAGATCATGCTTTTCTGCCATGATGGATTGTTCCCTGAGCCACAAGCCAAAAATACAGCTCTCCTTCCTTAGGCTGCTTCTTATCAAATGTTTGATCACAACAGTGTTCATCCTGTAGGCTCAAGGAGAAAGATCACTGTCCCAAATTATGACTAAATTAAAGCAAGCTTTATTCATGCATACAGGCTGTCATCCCCTAAGGCAGGGTTTAAAAAGTCAGCCTCAAGCCGAGTTCTCAAGCCCTTTTTATAGGATGAAATCATAAGGTGGGGGATTTTGTACATAAGTGTGGTTACAGGAATTATCAGGTAGCTAAGGAAAATGGGTCATGGAACAATGGGCATAGAACATCTTAGGGCTGGTTTACTATACATTCTAAGGTTCCTGGGGTAGGGTGCAGTCCAGCTCTGAGAAACAAACTCAAATTTATAGAAATCAGAAACTTATCTTTGCTACAGAGTCAAAATCACTTCTAAGAACAAAATGTGAATGGGCAGGTTTCTCATCAGTCAAGTAACTAATGCCCTAGACTAACCTCATTTTCAAGCAAAATCACTAAATTGCTGGTCACGTGATCGCTGACTCACAGTTTGCCTAGATTTTTAGCTGAGACATTCCATGTGAGGTAATTAGACCTACAAAAGGCTGGACCAAGACCCTTCTTCAGTGCAGATGCTTCAACTGAATACAGATGATCCAGTAGCTATCCAAATGTTTCTGTCCTCCGTTTTGCTAACATTGTAAGCAATGACATGGATAGGGGCATAGACGAGGTAAGTGGATCATTCATGATTTTGGAAGAGCTGACACATAAATTTAATGATGTAATAAAACTGAGAAAAGGTGACTGCTGAGTGTTTAATGAACACTGTTACATTTTATATGTCCCAACACTGAGTAGGACTGATACCTTCATTGTAAGTTAGAGGAGACTCAACCTTAGGGAAGTGACTCCTCACTATTCAGAAAAGATACTATCACCAAATTGACTTTTATTTTATTTTTAGTATGCCTAGAATTTGAATATTTTGTTTCTAGAACATCAACGAAGATAATGCCCAGCATTCCAGTATACCCGTCATTCAGTTCATCTTGTTGTTAACATCTTACAGTATGGTGGTGAGTAGCCAAATCACCAATCCGAAAGTCAGTACACCCATTGCTGAACTCTAGCCTTTATTTGAATTTTTTCATTTGTTTCTGTTAGTGTCCTTAATTAATTTCCTAAAACTTCCATGAAATATCAAAGGTTTTATGGCTTTAAACAAGTTCTGGAGTCTAGAAGTCTAAAATCAAGTAGGCCAGAGGGCACAACACTCTCTGAAAGCTCTCAGAAAGTCTGTCTTTTCTCCTATGTTCTGATAGATGCCAGAAATCTTTCACTTTTCTTGGGTGCTGTTCTCTGGTATCTGTCTCTGTATACGAATTTTCTTCTTCTTCTTCTTCTTCTTCTTCTTCTTCTTCTTCTTCTTCTTCTTCTTCTTCTTCTTCTTCTTCTTCTTCTTCTCCTCCTCCTCCTCCTCCTCCTCCTCCTCCTCCTTCTCCTCCTCCTCCTTCTTCTTCTCCTCCTCCTTCTCCTCCTCCTCTTTTTCTTCCTCATCCTCCTCCTTCTTCTTCTCTTCTTCCTTCTCCTCTTCCTTCTTCTAGACTTACAGGTCATATTTATTTTATGGTTCACTTTAAGCCAATATAAATTTATCTTGATTACATCTGAAAAGATTCTATTGCCTAATAATCTCTCTCTACCTCTCTTTCTCCACCTCATGCAGTCTCCTTTTGACTTCAGTTTTGGGACACTGTATTGCATTTTGTTTTCACACCTGTACTGGTCTACTACAGTTTGTTGTTTCTGCCTTGCTCTTCATAAACTTGCAAACTTGAGCACTGAGAACACAGTACATTTTTCACAGGTCCTAGCTCAGTTTTCACTTACTATAGCTTTTTTCCTGAGCAACAGGTATGAGCTAACTGGTATAGTATTCTCATTAGTAAACTGTATAGCACTGGGCACATAGTTGAAGGCTCAATAAATACTTAATAATGTCACCACTGTAATACCTCTGTTTTCTTATTCTTATCCCAAACTTACTTTCTTGAACATGGGACTGTAACTTTTTCTTTGTGTTAAGTATGACAAACCTACTCACATTGCTAATGAAAAATTAAAATTTTAACATCCAGCGTTATGTGTTTTCTCAAACACAGAGTTGGACTTGACCTCTGCCTGGTGGGCTTGGCTAGCCATATGGCAGGAAAGTGCAGGTCATCTGCAAGAGCTAAGCTAGACGTGAAGATTCTTCAGGTTCTCAGTGTCCAGATGAGCAGACAGCCTGCTCTTATTTTGTAAAATATGGGCTATGAAAATTCAATTCTTTCAATGAATATTAATGACAACCAAACAAAGACAACTCTCCTATTAAGTATAGCTCATCCCTCAGTTCCATTTAGGACCAAAGGAAGAGCATATATAAGTTATTGCATTGAAATTCAGAATTCTAGCCCAGCTGAATATTTGCATGTTTTTTTGTTTATGTGTTTGCTCACACATTAATATATTTATCCTAGGAGCAAGTAGCCTCCATGGGATAGAGAGATTAAGTACATCACTCAGCACAAGCGTCTTCTAAGTCAAGGTGTCTTTCTCTTTCTTTCTTTTTTCCTCTCTCCCTCTTTCCCTCCCTCCCTTCTTTTCTTTCCCCTTCCTTGTTTACTTTCTGAATTTCATAATGTAAACAATCAATCTACTCTTTATACCTTTCTTTCGTTCATTCTTCATTTTCTCTCTCTCTTTCTTCCTCCCTTCCCTCCCTTCTTTCCTGAATTTCTTGATGTATACAATTATATCCAATCTTCATTTCCCTTCAACTCTCCCTATATCCCTCCTAACAATCCCCTTTCTAACTTCTTATCTTCTTTCCTTTTCTTTTTAACAAATAATTCACTAAGTCCAGTGAGTACTTGTACAAATGTGGGGCCATCCACTAGAGCTTGGTAACCTATCAAATGTCCACACCATCAAAGAAGAATGATTCTCTCTTTGTAGTTATCAATCACAATGGCTCCTCTGTAAAGAGTGACTCCTTGAGAATGCTTCTGCATCCATGCTGGAATTTTGGTTGGCTTGCCCTAAATGGAACATATTTATCACCATCCACTCCTACACACACACACACACACACACACACACACACACACACACACACACACGAGCACCCATGCACCCACATACCAAACTCAAGGAACATAGTAGAAGAGGAAAGAATGTAAGAGGACAGGGAGGAATGCTGTGAAATGCTGTTTTCTGGACATGGCATGGCAATTATACTCACAAACTCATAGAAGCTGTATTTACCAGAACAGTTAAGAAACCTAGGTTTCTCTTTCTTTCTTTCTTTCTTTCTTTCTTTCTTTCTTTCTTTCTTTCTTTCTTTCTTTCTTTCTTTCTTCCTTCCTTCCTTCCTTCCTTCCTTCCTTCCTTCCTTCCTTTCTTTCTTTCTTTCTTTCTTTCTTTCTTTCTTTCT
>REGO01000949.1:259163-353652 GCA_010120015.1 Rhombomys opimus
TTCTTTCTTTCTTTCTTTCTCTCTTTCTCTCTCTCTCTCTCTTTCTTTCTTTTAAAGATTTATTTATTTATTAGGTATACACTGTTTTGTCTCTCTTTGCTCCCACTTTTCCACAATTTGCTACACTTCACCCGTTGTTTGGCTATGAGTCTTGGCATCTGTTTTGAGGAGCTTCTGGGTAGCACCTCTCTTCTGTCAAGCTCCTCTCTTCTTCCTTCACAGTGTCAAGGGGTTGACACTTTCTGAAAGGGTGGGTCTTTGATTGGGCCAGGTATTTGAACATTCCCTCAATCTCTGCTCTATCTGCTCTCTCTTTATCCTCGCACATCTTGTACGCGGGGTAAATTTGGGGTTCAAGTTTTTGTGGGTGGGTTGGTGTTCCCATCTCTCTGTTAGGAGACTAGTCTAGAGAATGGGTATCCTTTTCAGTCTTTATGGCCTCTGTTACTAGGAGTCTGCTTGAGTACCCCCCAAATTTTCCCAGGAACCTACCCTGACTTAGATCTCCAGATTATCACAGAGATACCTCCACCCTCAGTTTCTCTTTTCTCTAGAGGCCTTCTGTCATCTTTCCCCCCTACCTCTTCCTAGGTCAGATTTCCACCCTCTTATCTCTCTGTACCCCCTCTCCTACCTTGTTCCCTCTCTTCAGCCACTATTCTGTCAATTTTACCTCCCCTTCCAAGTGAGATTTATGCATCCTCCTTTGGATCCTCTATGTTACTCACCATCTTTGAGTCTGTGCCTCGTGTTATGTTTATCCTGTACTATGTGGCTAAAATCCACTTATAAGTGAGTATATCCCATGTGCATCTTTCAGCATGTGCTGTCCCTTAAAAATTTGATCTAAGCCATTCTGACAGGTGTAAGATGGAATCTTAGAATCATTTTGATTTGCATTTCCCTAATAACTAAGGATGTTGAACATTTACAGTGCTTCTCAGCCATTCGAGATTCTTCTTGAGAACTCTCTGTTTAGATCTGTGCTCTAATTTTTCAATTGGGTTGTTTTGTTTATTGGTGTTTGATTTCTTGAGGTCATTATACATTTGAGATATTACCCTTTGTCCGATGAGGGATTGGTGAAGATCTTTTTCCAATCTGTAGATTGTCTTTTCATTCTATTGACAGTGTCTTTTGCCTTACAAAAGATTTTAAGTTTCAAGAGGTTATATTTATTAATTGTTGATCTTAGAGTCTGTGCTGTTGGTGTTCTGTTCAGGAAGTTGTGTCCTATGCCAATGAGTTCGAGGCTCTTCCCCACATTCTCTTCTAATAGATCTAGTGTATGTGGTGTATATTGAGGTCTGGATGGCTCAGTCATTAAAGGCTAGGCTCACAACCAAAAATGTAAGAAACCCAAGTTTCCTAAGTTAGCATATGTTCCTAATATTTCAACAGCTTCAAGATGGGGACAAAATATCTCCTCATAGTCTTAGTATCCCTGCTTAGTGTTTGCAGTCCCTTCCTTGGAAACAGACCCTTGATCTTTCTTTACCCTTTCTTTGGGTTCCTGAGTTCATTTGCTAGAACTTCAATCCCCAATGCAATAGTGGTGAGAGATGAGGAACCTCTAGGATTTGTATACGGCACAAGTACTCTGCTCTCATGAGTGTGTTAATTTGACTATGGAAAGTGGATTCATTACCACAGCTTCCTATTTTGCCCACAGCATGTCTCCCACAGTGTTGGAATGCAGAAAGACGACCCCTCCACACACACACACTAGATGAGATATGTTGATCTTGAACTTCCTATCCTCTAGAATTGTGATAGACTTCTATTGTTTATGAATTACCAAGTCTATGCTATTCTATATGGCAGCAGAAATGGACTAAGACACACCCTATGAGATAGTTTTTAAAGGATAATTAAGATATAATCATGTGGCAGAACCCTAATCCAATGTTTGATGTCCTTATGAAAAAATATGCTAGAAACACATACACAGCATCATATGAAGACATTGGAAGAATGGTGTTGTTAATGAGTCAAGAAGAGAGAACTTTGCAGAAAGCAGCTCTGCTAACACCTCGATCAGTTTCCTATCCTTTAGAAATGTGAGAAAATAAATTTGTGTTCTTTTCATTTTCTTCTTTGAAAGCTTAAATGTACAAAGATAGTGGCCAAGGATACAGGCTCTGGGGTGAGATGTCATGCTTCTAAGGCCCATGCAACCATGGACAAGCTGCTTTACCACTCAGTGCTAACAGTTTTGGGCTGGTGAGTGAACACAAAAGAAGACAGCAGGAGGGTTGCTTTGAGAATCAGTCAAGTTGAAAAGAAAAGAGAGAAAGAGTAAGTAGACAACCTTGACAAAGTTTTTCCTTCAGAATTGTCATTATCCCAAGGCTACCTTCTTCATTTGGAGGAAGCAGGCGAAGGGGGGCACTTGGGTTTTGCGAATTGAACAGAAGTTCTTTGTAGTGGAATGTGACATCAAGAGCAGAAAATTAATCCCTCTATTGCAAAGACAATAGTTACGAAGGGAAGGAAAAATAATCAACATTATGGAAGCTCCTGGTTTGGGGCTTGTAGCTCCAACATTATGGAAGCTCCTGGTTTGGGGCAGAACACTCCACTAGCATACATGAGTTCCAGGGCCTGATTCCTAGAACTGCAAAACAATCAATGAATAGAAATTCTATTTGTGTGCTTTGGATGAATCAACTAGCTTCTCTATGGTTCATTCATTCATCTCCAAGATGCTGATAACAAACCTGCCTCATGGAGCATTGCCTAAGTGTAGCCCACTGAAGAAATGCATCACCTTTATAAGAATGCTCTAACAATCTGCAACTTCCCTGAAAGTAGGCACTGTGATTTCACTTTTCACCTTTTCATTCAAGGTTCCCCAAGTGGCACGAAGTCTTTGAGCATTTGTTGGCTGACTACGTGGTGGCTGTTGTTCCTACTAGAAAGAGTAAGCAGATGGCCCAATGCTCAGAGCTAGGGCTGCTGTCTGTCAGTTTTATGTGGTAGCCCCAGGCTAGTATGCAGTATGGGAGAACATCATTTAAAGTTCAGGATAGAGCATACTGAAGGAGTAAATGGCTAAAAGAAAGATATACACAATTCCCTAAATATAAAGATTTTGTTTGACTGTTCAGTCTTCTGGTGGAAGTCTCTAACTTCATTATAGTGAACTAATTTCAAATGGTAGTGTGTTCTATGGAGTTAGGGGCTCCGTATTTTCCCTCAAAACATGGACACAGACAGACAGTCAGACAGACACACACACACACATACACACAAACACCAGCTCATAAACCATATGTTTAGACACAGTAATATATTCTTCAGGAATTTAATCCTGGTCCTCCTGTTCTCATGAGGCAATTTCAATGTCCTTAGACACAAAACTTGTGCTTCAGAATTCTTGCATGGTTGCTTACTGGCTGCATTGAAGATAGAGCTGCAGGCTTTTGTATATATTAAAGATGCCCTCTAATACTGAGCTACTGTTATCCCTACTGGTTCAGAGTAAGACCACTACCACAAGTTAAAGCCAAATTTGAAGCAAGCTTTAATTACATACTGGCCGGGTGGATGGGTTCTGGCCAGGTCCATCTCTGGTTCCCAGAAAATGGCAATGAGTCATGCCTTGCAGAGACTTAAAAAGGCAACCCCACAAAGCCACCATAATTCCCATCAGGTCCACTCAGGGACAAGCATATATTCTGGCATATTTCCTGCCTACATATGTATTGCCTGGCCACATACTTTGCCTATGTGTGATAAAGCACATCCAATGCAGATGGGTCTATTACACATAGGACAAGCAGGAACTTATTTTTAACTGCAAATAGAACTCTTAACCTGCAAGGTATGTTTTTTTTTTTTTTTTTTTTCTATTTTGGTCTCACACTAAATCCTCAGCACTCACACTTATCGCACATTTTCCCACCTCCCTCACTACCTTTCAAACCAGACTTGCTTGCTCACCTTTAGCCATGACTGCACCCACTTTGCCATCTGCCAGTGTTTCCCTTTTCCACGTAGGTGCCTGGCAGCTGTCTCCTTTTCTTACCAGATTCGGCTCCAGCATGGCTTCCTTGGATGTGGAGGGGAATTTTCTGGGGAATGTTGTTCCCATCAAGGTCTGCTGCCACTGTTTGTACAAGTCTCTCACACTGAGCCAGGAGCTTTTCAGAGCAAAGTCTCCTAGTCTCATCTTTGCACTTGTAGTTAAATCTCAGCTGACATGATGAAAAGCAAATGACTGTTTTACAACTTCCGTTAAATGCATTTTAATTTGGGTCTTATCCTTCAACAAAAAGAATTCACACTCAAACCACATTCAACCTGCTGATATGAGGAAATGGAGCTAAGAGAATTGAAGGTTGCTTGTTCAAATTCTTCCCATGATTATGCTTGAGAAGGGAAACTTGAACTCAGGACTCAGCCACTGATTTAGCCAGGTCTAACAAACATCCGCAGTATACAGGATGAATCACTAAAATATCTGCTGGGTCTCGCACAGTGTTGAACAATACCTTCTTTAAAACAGCAAGGGAAGAACCAAGCC
This sequence comes from Rhombomys opimus, assembly GCA_010120015.1. NCBI lineage: Eukaryota > Metazoa > Chordata > Mammalia > Rodentia > Muridae > Rhombomys > Rhombomys opimus. The sequence goes on from REGO01000949.1 coordinate 263,692, forward strand.
ACTCCCACTGGAAAGGTCAATAGCCCATCAAAAGCAACAGGGCTGGGGTACTGATAAGGAGTCCTAATGAGCACTCTCTGCATTCCTTCCCATGGATGGGATAGGAGTGATCTTAGCCTTCCCAGAAGAAGGGCCTGGGTTTTAAGAGAGAAAGTACTCTGACCCTTGAGGTCTGGAGTGTGGGAATGCAGTCCACTGTCTGTTTCTGAGGGTCTGGCTCACTTTTCCATGCTCCGGGGTCTGAGTTTTGTTATTCTATGGGAATTTTTTCTTTAAATATCATCCCAACTCACAGACACATTTTATCCTAGCAACCAAAGCACAGGGGCTCATCCACCCCAAACCCACTCCCATCGTTTTCATCACACAGACTGAAGTTTCTTTCCCTCCCATCCCCTGTTTAAGGGGACACAATGGGTAAATGACAGTGGCTCTCCATACGTGAGAACAAGGAAATAAACCTCCCCTGTCTGAAACCCTGAGACCACTTGGCCCCTAGGTACCAGGTAGAATGCTTTTAAGGAAAGACAGACTTCTTTTGGGGAATTCTAGAGTGAAACTCTGTGTGGGAAGTGGCCAACCAGATTAGCAAGTTTATAGGCAGAAATATTATAGTCCTTTCCATCCCCGCCTGACATTTCCACTTTGCTGTTAGTCTCTGGTAGCCACACCTGACACATTGTTGGGCAGCAGTCACCTGGAGCCTTTCTCAAGGTTCAGTCAGACGAAGCCCTTCACAGCCATTAAGCCATACCCACAACATGGACATGTGTTCACCCACAGAAATTCCCTTCCCCCAAACTGATGTTGAACTCTGCTATGACGAGCTTCTGAGAACTCAGGTTTTAAATCTTTTGTTAATCCTAGTGGGTGAGAATAAGACCACTACCAGAGTTTTAAGCCAATTTTGAAGCAAGCTTGAATTAAATACTGGCCAAGTTGCTGGACTTTGGGCAGCATTCCATTTCATTCTAAGGTTCCTAGGAGATGGCCATAAGTCATATCTTTCAGTGGCTAAAACGGCAACTGTACAAGGCCATTGTACAGTCAGGTCCAATCAGGGGCAAGCAGATAGCCCTAACAAAGTATCAAAATCAGGACAGTGGCCTGAGCAGGTTAGAAGAGAGATTCTTTATTTCTTTCACTTCCACAAATAGCACCGAGAAGCAAAAAATGTAGTTCAGGTATGGAACTACCCACAAGGAGCCAAATCCTTCTCCATCACTAATTCAGAAAATGTCCTACAGGTGGATTGTATGGAGACATGTTCTCAATTGAGATTTCCTCCTTTCAGATGACTCTAGCTTATGTCAAGATGTCATAAAAGTAGCCAGTATATTAAATAATGAAGAGTAGGGGTCCCACTGCTGGGTTAGTGTCTTTAGAAGAATGGAAAGAGAAACATGAGGTTACACATTTCCAATCTCAACTTATGATGACCTCTAACCTGATGCAATGCTGCAGGAAACCCCTCAGCAGATGTCCCGCCTTCACATTGCACCTGGCAGCCTCTAGGACTGCAAACATGAATTTCCTTTCCAACTCAGTCATACAGGTGTAGATGTTATGTTAGAACAACACAAACCTGACTAAAGTGGGTCCAGTATCAAACTACATATGTTTACTAGGAACACAGACTTGGCCCAAATGCACTTTGTATTTAACTTCTCATCTGTGTTGGGGAGGGAGTGACAGTGGTGGTTGGAGGAGATGCTATTGCTCACAAGTTTGCAGCTGTAAATGTTTTGCTGAGATGACACTAGCGAAGAACAGAACAGGGTTCATAGAAACTTCTCAATAAATGTTGACCCATAGTTTGTAATTGTTAGCATTTAAAAAAACTAGAATACACTGAAAAGTTGCTCAGATAGTATAGAATGTATGATGTTCCTATGTAATACTCACTTAGCTTCTCCTAGTATTAACTTCATATATTGCTGTGATTCACTTGTCAAAAGTAGTCTTTAACCTTGGCAATACAGTTAGCTAAAGATCGTAACAAAATTTCATTAGTCACCCTCATTAGAGACTTCTTTTCTCCTTCCAGAATTCCACACTGTTTAATTGTCATCCTATTGTTAAGATGATTACCTTGGAAAAGTCAAGTCGTCTACCTGAACCACAGTTTTCTGATTTTTTACAAAAAGATACTGGCTCACACTAATGTTTAAAGGTTTTCTGACTTTGAGAAATGATTTCTCTGTATTTGTCTAGGAAGGAGAAACCCTTTTAGCACTAGCACACTCAAGTGACAAATTTCTATACCCAAATGGAGGAGAGAAAGGAAATATGAGAAGCAGATTTAAGGTAATTTTATAAACAAGTCACTTCAACTTGGAATTAGTGTCCCGTAATTCATGGAATGTAAGGTCTTTCCATACTCCAACATCCCTGAGAAGAATATTTGCTTCAGAGCCAGGGTGCTGGTTAGTTTATGCCAACTTGACACAAGCTAGAGTACTTGGGGTAAAGGAGGCCTCATTTGAGAAAATGCCTCCATAAGACTGGAATTTAGGCAAGCCTGTATGGGATTTTCTTAATTAGAAATTGATAGAGGAGGGCCCAGTTCATTGCTGGGGGAGCCACTCCTGGGTAGAAAGAAAGCAGGCTAAGTAAACCAAATAGAGCAAGCTAGTAGCAGCAGCCCTCCATGACCTCTGCACTGGCTCCTGTCTCTAGGTTCCTGCTCTGCTTGAGTTCCTATCCCGACTTCCTTTGCTGATGAACTATGATGTGGGAAAGTAAGCCATACAGACCCTTCCTTCCCTACGTTGCTTTGTTCATGGTATTTCGTCATACAGTAGTAGCCCTGACTAACACAGACAGTTTGCTAGCCCAGTTTGCATCATCTTTCCTTTTCATGATAAGAGATAATACTGTGGTCCTGAAGTTCAAATCTCAGCTTTGCCATGGTCACTGCTACTATCATGTTTGCAGGTTCCGGGATCCACATGCAGGCAGTGTGGTGAGGACCAGTTTTCGTGGAAGTCACATTTTGACCACGGATATGGAAATGGAGTTGGTATAACTGACCATCAAGAAGTAGAGCATTGTGTCTCTTTCTTCCCACTTCATGGGTCAGTGAGAAGATATCCATCTCAGCCCTTCAATGGCTTTGTGAAGGGAGTAAAAGGCTGATCCTGAGTCACTGAGAAAAAGGCTGATCCTGAGTCATTGAGAAAAAAGTAAGCAATGTTTTTATAGTCTCTGTTTAAATAAGAAGTAAGCACGTTTCATATTTTCAAAAGACATCTTCAAAAAATTTAAATGTGTTTGCCAGTCACCTACAGGCTATCATTGATATGTGGAAACTTCCCAGTGCTTAAAAATAGGATGAGTATGGCCTGGGGACGTGTGCGGGTTTGGTGGTAGAGAGTTTGCTTTGCATAAGTTAGGCTCTGAATTCCATTCTCAAGACTGCAAAAGTAAAACAAAAACAGAAGTGCCCTAAAAGAGAGGGGGGATGCTCACTCTGAACTCTTCTCCCAAGGAACATTTTGTTTAACTCTTTTTAAGGAAACTCTCAAGGACATTCGCTTTCCCACTCAAGCCTCCCCTGTTTCCTGACTGACCCTGAAGAAATAATTCTTTTAGCCTCAGGAAGGAAGTGCATGCATGTGTCTACAGGGTCACGTGTATGGAAACATGTGTCAAATGCTGTTATGAATGCCTACGAACGTAAACGCATCTAGTACTCACAACTCCTTGGTGTCGGATCAGAGCCCGATTCTACAATGAAACAAACAAAGTACTGGGAATCAAAGAACTTATTGACAGGTCACAAGGTGGTGAATGCATGAGTGGGATTTGGATGCCTGGTTCCTGGTTGTCTGCTTCCACTTTAGCATGAAGACATTGACAGAGGATCAGCTATAAATGTGAACTCTCAGTGAGGTACTACCCTCAGCTTCCCGTCCTGGGAATCTTACACATTGGGTTGAGGACAGAAGGGCTCAGTGGAGGCTTGAGCCCAAGAGCCAGATTCTGTATTATGTTCCTGAGCAAAAGATAAAATGCTTAGTGCTTAGTTATTAATGCGGAGAGGGTTTTGTCCAAGTCTCCACTCACCCTGTGAAATTTGGTTGCTATCCTGAGTCCTTTACAATTTAGAGCTACTGCTAAACGCTTGGAAGGGAGTAAAGTATGTTGCAGATACAAGACTTTTAATAATTAGTGATTTTTAGCCACATAAAATGATTGGATTGTAACATCAAAAAACTGTGTTATGGTGCACAATACAATTAAAAAGTGAGCATAGATAGACAGCCAGATAGATAGATAGATAGATAGATAGATAGATAGATAGATAGATAGATAGATAGATAGATAGTATACAAATATTTTCCTCTTCTGACTTATTCATTATAATGTCCTCCCTTTACAAACCCTTCTTTACCAGTCTGAGTTAAGTCTAGGGAAGAGATAGCTGAAATTAATAATTAATGGGAATCCATTGTGTACTTGACACTGGTGGCTGCTCTGGCTCTAAGCACACTGATGCCTCTTGGTATAATTTCAGCCAAGTTTCTCAGCATCTAGGAACCTCTTTCCTCATCCATGTAATAGAATAACAGGGTGTCTACAGTCGTGTGCAGAAGAGCAAGCAGAGTAGATGCAGAGGTACCATTCCTATCAGAGGTAGATGAGATGTGCATATTTATTATCAAAATTTCCAGCACATTTTTCTGAAGGATGTGGCCCCTGAGAAGCAGCTCATGCTCCAGTAGATGGCCTTACCCCTTTCACATGCTGGCAGCACCAAGTGGACTCAGTGAGTTCCTAAAAGAGGACATGTAAAGCCAGAAGGGACTAGTGGTGTGAGGGATAAGAGAATCTGGATGAACTTGCTTAAACACATAATATGCATGTCTGATGTTTTCACACAATAAAATCAAAACAAGCAGTTCCAGCAGATACCAATATAGTCTTATGAATACTCTATTAGAATACTTTTTCAGTACATGGAAATGAAGTGATTTGAAAGAATACAAAAACCATTCCTACTTTACATGCAGGCTCCAAGTGGGTAAGAAAGAGGCATGGACTTCACTCATACCGTCACTCACTTATGGAACTCATAGAGTGAAAATACGAAAAGGACATCCAGGACCAGGTTAGAGCAACCAAAGGATTCCAAAGAGGCAGTGAGCATAGTGTACTTACATTTCCTAAAATAATCTCTCTTCTCCCTCATCATGTTTACCAGGGAATACACTTTAAACAATGTTATTGAGGTATTAGTGACATGATAAATTCTATATACTTAATATGTACAACTTGAAGAATTTTGGAAGTGTGACTCCATCTGAAACTGTCACCACAACCAAAGTGTTATATGTATGCATAATCTCCAACGGCTTCCTGTCTGCTTTACATGTATGTGTGCGTGAGTGTACAAGTGTGTGCATGAATACATGAGTGCTTGCCTGTGAGTGTGTGCATGCTTGTGTATGTGTGCACACATGCACTGGGAGCACATGAGTGCAGGTAAATGTGTATGTGTACATGCCTGTGTCTTATGGCAAGGAAGACTATTTTGACCCCTCTTTCGCGTATGAGAAGAATGAATCTTGAAGGAATTAGCTAATTCTTTAAAGACAATTGAGTGATTGAGCATGGCATGAACATGCCCACGTAAGTGGGCTGACTGGTGATTGCTAAAGGCTAAAAATAGGATAGAGACAGTTTTCATGGTTTCTTCAGGGGCTGTAATACAGAAATGATGTTTTAAATGTCTGGCCAAAGAGTAAAAAGGTCTGTGAGTCAGGAAGATATGCACAGCGTACACACACTGTGCACAGATTTCGAGTGTCGATGTGGATAGGCTTTGGTACCTGATTGTTTAGTCAGACAGTAACTCATCTATATGCTTTCATAATTGTATTTGTTACAGTGTGGTTAAGATTTACAGTTAGAATTATCTTTTCTAGATCCTACCATTTGCCTGCAAATTTCATGATTTCCTCCTTTTTGATTGCTGAGTAGTATTCCATTGTGTAAAAATACCAAAATTTCTGTATCCATTCCTCCGTTGAGGGACATCTGGGTTGTTTCCAGGTTCTGGCTATTGCAAATAAAGATGCTACAAACATGGTTGAGCAAATGTCCTTGTTGTGTACTTGAGCATATTTTGGATATATGCCTAGGAGTGGTATAGCTGGATCTTGAGGAAGCACTATTCCTAATTGTCTGAGAAAGCTCCAGATTGACTTCCAAAGTGGTTGTACCAGTTTACATTCCCACCAGCAATGGAGGAGGGTTCCCCTTTCTCCACAACCTCTCCAGCATGTGTTGTTACTTGAGTTATTCATCTTAGCCATTCTGATGGATGTAAGGTATCCCAGAAGGAGAAAGACACACATGGTATACACTCACTCATATAGTCCTATAAGTTATGATAAACATAATGAAATCTATACACCTAAAGAAGATAAACAAGAAAGAAGACCCAGGGTAAGATGATCAATCCTCACTTAGAAAGACAAATGGGAGGTGCATTGGACGTAGGAGAAAACGAGTAACAGGACAGAAGCTTACTGCAGAGGACCCCTGAAAGACTCTACCTAGGAGTGTATCAAAGCAGATACTGAGACTTATAACCAAACCTTCAGCAGAGTGCAGGGAATCATATGAAAGAAGGGGGAGTTTATATGATGTGGAAAGGATAGGAGCTCCACAAGGACCAAATATGTCTGGGCACAGGGGTCTTTTCTGAGACTTGACACTCCACCAAGGACCATGTATGGATATAACCTAGAACCTCTGCTTGGATGTAGCCTGTGATAGCTCAGTAACCAATTGGTTTCCCATAGTAAGGAGAACAGGGACTATTTCTGACAGGAACTCAATGGTGGGCTCTTTGACCTCCCCACCCCCAAGGGAAGAGCAGTCCTGCTAGGCCACAGAGGAGGACTTTGCAGCCAGTCCTGAAGATACCTGATAAACCAGATGAAAGGGGAGGAGGTCTTTCCCAATCAGTGGACTTGGAAAGGGGCAGGGAGGGGGTGAGGGAGGGAGGGAGGGATTGGGAGGGAATGAGGGAATGGGATACAGCTGGGATACAGTTAATAAAATGTAACTAATAGTAAAGAAATAAAAAATTAAAAAAAAATTATTCAAAAAAATGAGATTTGTAGTCAGTCAATTACTAAGATTAGCCTTCGTAACATGAGTATTCCTCATCCAATCTGCCCCAAACCATAAGAACAAAGAAAAGATTTCTCAGTGAGTCAAATGTACAAGTTACTTTGCTACGACAAAGTGTTCAACAGAATCAGCTTCCAGAAAGAATGGCCAATTTTGGTCTATGCTTTTGGAGCTATTTCAACCCATGGTGGAGGTCATGACAGCAGGAGCATTTTAATGAGGACTCCTCACAAGGTAACAGCCCAGAAAATAGATAAAGTACCCCAGGAGTGGAAAGCCGGTGCGTATACCTTCAAAAGCTTTCCTCCAGAGTCCAACATCACCCAGCCAATCCTCACCTCAGAATGGCTCTAACCAATACCACCAGGTGAAGACAAGCTCACAAAACACAAACCTTTGGGAGACACCTCGGATGCATGTGTCACACAAGTGAGTCTTCCAGATAGCAATGTTAAAATTTTCCTGAGTCACTAGCCTTCAGTGTCAATTAACTCTCCATCTTGCAGGTTCTCCCCACAGACTAGCTTTTAGATTTGCAAGGATCACATTTCTGCCAAGTCTTTAAAATCTTTCTTCTATTGGTTTGCTTCTCAGGAGAGTCATGACTAATCCAACCTGGCACCTGGAGTAAATTTTAATGCCACCTAGATTGTATTAGTGATAGCAGAACACTCAGGTGTATTGGTCAGGTAGATTAGCTATGCTGTGGTAACAAACAAGTCTCAAAGTCTCTGTGACTGAAGGTGATAGAATTATTTCTCCGTAATATCACATTCTGTCACAGGGCACACAAACTCAGTGAATTACGGGGTCCAACAGAGGCAGTAAGTGATTGGCTGAGAGTGTGATTATAGCAACATGGTGAGCAAATCCTTTATTTTAAATTAGGAAGCTGTTGTTACATTATATCACAGGCAGACAATGCCTCTGTGAACATTTCCCAACCTTTTAGGAGACAATACACAACAGAAGTTGAGAGTTTTTTTTTTTTTTTTTTTTTTAATCTAAAATGTCTAACTTTGATATTTTGGTAACACATTCTAATTAAAAAAAATAAAAGCATATGCAGGCCAAATAAAGTCTTTCTGTTTATTTCAATAGACCCAGGGGCCTCCAGCTGGCAACTTCTGTTTGAAAAGGACTATTCAATACGATTCATTCTTGTTTACCCTGAGCTCAAGCTCAGTATGATCAAAACCACAGTTCCAAGAAGAGGCAGTAAAGCCCTGCTTGTGATTCACAAGGGCCTTCATCTGCTCCTGCCACATAGAAAACTACAAAGCTCTAATGATAAGAACACAGAATCAGCCCGCACACATATGGTCTCAGTGAGAATACAAATCAAGAGTGAGCCGGCCAGAAAACAGTGTGGCCTTAGAAGCAGTGCATCATATGCACAGGTTGAAATTCACTTTGGTGTAAGGGTCCCTGCTAGAGACATTGAGACTGGATTCAGTTACGAATGCAATATTTTCAATTTGTCTTAGTGGTGTTATCTAAATTATCTGCAGAGGAAGGTTGTGAAGTTCCAGAGAAAACAAGTTGTACCATGGAAGGGAGGAACGGGTTGTTGCTCTGCATGGTAAGGCAGCAAGAATGAATCAAGCAGCATTCATATGTCTTAGGTGGTGACCAGAATTATTTTTGTGGTCCTCAGAAATCACACTGGAAAACAGACTTTGTTACTGAGGCCTGACTGAGCCACAGAAGGCATTTGAAGTGTTCTCAATAGAGGAAATTAGCTGCACAGAATGGATGGTGCATGGAACGAAGATCAAACGAGAGTGAAGAATCCAGAAATTAGCCCCTCAGAAGAGCCAACAAGTCACCATTATACTTTGGTGGAAGGAACAGGGGAAAAGGCCATTTGCTCCCAGCCCCATTATGCTTTAGCATTCAAGCCGTGTGAAGGGAAGACCTCATTAATTTGATTTCTGGCTTTTTTTTTTCATGCTTAGGATAGTGTGCATTAATGTATCCGTGTTTAGGTTTCTGCTAAGAAAAACTGAAATAAACAATCTGAAAACAATCGGCTGGGTGTAGCGGCACAGGCCTTTGATCCCAGTACTTGAGGGGTGAAAGCCGGTAGATCAAAGGTCCAAGTTCATTTTGAGTTATAGTTTCAATAAAAATGGCCCCGACAGGCCCCGAGGGAATGGGCACTATTCGGAGGTTCAGCCTTGTTGGAGGAGGTGTGGGGCTGCTGGAGGAGGTGTGTGGCTAGAGAGTGGGCTTTCAGGTTTCAGGCGCTCAAGCTACACCAAGTGGGACAGTTCGCTTACTATTGCCTTGTATCCGGATGTATAACTCTCAGCTACCTCTACAGGAGTATGCATGCCTATGCCCTGCCGTGCTTTGCACTACAATGACAACAGACTAAACTGAACTCATTTTTTTTAAAATGATAGAATTGATTTTTAAATTTTTTAAATAAATTTATTTTTATTTTTTACAATTTGTTCATTTTATATCCCAATTGTAGCCCCCTCCCTCATCTCTTCCTAGGCCCACCCTCCTTCCTTCTTCCCCCGTATCCCCTTTCCCTAGTCCATTGAAAGGGGGAGTTCTCCTCCATTGCCATCTGACCTTAGCTTATCAAGTCTCATCAGTACTGCCTAGATCCTCTTCCTCTGTGGCCTGGCAAGGCTGAACTACTAGGGGGAAGTGATCAAAGATCAGGCAACAGGGTTCATGTCACAGACCTCCCCTGTTCCCCTTACTTGGCCACCCACATTGATTGAACTGCCTATGGGCTACATCTGAGCAGGGGGTCTAGGTTCTCCCCATGCATGGTCCTTGGTTGGTGCATCAGTCTCTGCAGGCCAACCCCAATTAAATAAGAGTTGGCATGGTCATAGTGTCTCTTTACAGAAATAGAAACCCAAACTAAGTCAGAGTTCAAAGCCAAAACTACAAAATGGGCTGAGGATACAGCTCAATGATAGGGTAAGTGTCTAGCATGTGTAAAACATTTGGTTCAAACCCCAATACCACACACATACACAAAAGGAGTGATTAGTTTTACACAGTTCTACAGGCTAACCTCCAAGGTCAAGGCCTCAAGGGTGCTCTTTAAGGAGACACACCTTTTTAGTTTGTAGATGGCTACCACCTGATCGGACCGATTTTCCTCATACAGCAAATGAAAAGAGGGTGAAACCTCTGGAGTTTACTTTCTGTGTTACAAAGCCAGGCACAATCTTTCTGATCTCACTAAGACTATCCCTCCTTATAAACACTGTTTCCCAATGCATTGGAGAGTTAGAGCTTCACCATGGAACTTTGAATGGTAAGTGACTAAGCCCACAGTACTGGTAGGTGACACATTCTCAATCTCTGTAGAACCAAATTGCATTGTCTGCGTGTGCATGAGACACCTTCTGCACTGGCATTCCACATTTTGTTATCACGAAGAAAATTGATATAGAAGAGTATACAGCGTCACACTAAGTGGATCATTATAAACTCCAGAGAACCTTATTCTTCATGCTAGGTGTTTTTTTAATTAACCCCTTTAAGCTCCTGGGACCTTAGAAGAAAAACACTCATCTTTCCAAAGTAGAGGGTAAGACAAGTTGTTTCCTAGCTTATCAGAAAAGTACAATATAGCAGAACTATTGAGTGTACCTGTTACTAAGGAAAAGGAATAGTTGGGGCTTTATGCTGAGCAACAGAGAACATATATTTGAAAATAAGTATGTATTTATGGATAGAAGTGGGAAAATACATACTTTGAAATATATAATATAAAATTATCTATATAGGTCAAAGAAGGCAATCTATATATAGTAGAGCTTCTGCACTAATTGTGTGAGTGTATTCTTTTTCATGTATGTGTGATATACTTTGCATGGTATGATGCATGTGTGTATAGGGGTGGATGTATGCCTATAGTCTGCAGGATGTAAGCACAGAAAGGTAGGTAGAATAAAGAAAGGTGTTTCTGTGGGAGTTTAATATTGAAAATCAGAGGGGATTCTATTGAGCTCTTCAAATAGACTCCTCCAGGATCCTACAGGATCCATACCTGTGGCACTGCCTCCCATCAACAAATTGCTCCAAAGGCAGGCAGAGTGGAATGAGAAATTTCTTCTCTGTTGTCACCGTCAGCACTCATTTGTTTCTTGTTAGCAGTAGAGCAGTCAACTTGAAGAAGATTCTAGACACTTGAACAAGAGACAGAAGTAGAGAAGGAAAGGTAGAGGAAGGTGGACAGGGGCGAGTAAGAAGAGAAGAGAAGACCAAAATACCAAAAGGGAGAAGCAAAGAAGAAAAAAAAAGACTAGTCAGGTAAGAGAGCAGGGGATTATGAGCCTCCATGCTCATGAAGTCTCACTGTGTAGCCCTTGCTGGGTTGAACTTTACTAGGAGGGCCTAAAAACCTCGGTCCCATTTAGGCCAGCCTGAATGCTGACATTAAAGGCATGTGTCAGTTTTCTCCTGTTAAAGTTTTATGATAGAAAATAAATATTAACTATATCATTAGGATTTTTTTTTTGAGTGCTGGAATGAAGACAAGATGGAGAATCTATTGTTGGGAAATAAGCTGGGTGTATTTGCAAAGATACTTTGGAGGTAGTTGTTGAGGAATATAGAAGCAGGCAAGGATGGGGGAAACATTGAGAGTCCATCACTTTGCTAATGTGGCACCTTGCACTTAACATTCTTTTCATTTTCTCCTGAGTTAGAGACCCAAGATTCCACCCCATCCTCATTTGAAAGCAGCCGGATTTCACAGCCGCTGGGCCTATGATGAGGCTGCTCCAGCTTTTTTTTCCCCCATAGTTTTTCCATCTGCTCCAACCAATTGCAAATCCAATTTTGTATTTGGCATAAAGTAAATCAGTTTCAAGAAATATCTTGTCATCATCCAAATCAAAACGCCACTTTCCAAATGCTCAGTGCCAGCTACAAATTGTCAGAAGGGGCTGAAGGAAAGAGAGAGACTCCTCTAGACAGGAGGGTGAAAATCACATATTGGAATGCAGCGTAGTCACTCTTTCGAGTCTAAATCACTCAAATGAAGCTCAGAAAGATTTTAAAAGCCCGGCCAAGCTGTTCTGCTGTTAAATCTCTCTCTCTCTCTAACCTACCCTCTCTTCTGTTCTGGAAACTTCTAGCAGCAAGGGGCACCTCTGAGTGTGAGAGAATTCGTTTCTTCTGAGAATCTGAAAAAGCAAGCCACATTTATGTCTAATGAACTGAGCTGTTCCACGGCTTCTACGAGTGTCTCGGGGAGACCAGATGGGTTCCCCAAAGCCTGAACATTTCAGAACTTCTCCGCGAGGAAGTAGCCCCGTGGTGTTTGTCAAAGGCAGCCCAGGCCTCACTTAACTTCTAACTGTATACGGCTACTACACGTGTGCCAGCTAATCTCTGTTGTCAAGTTGTCTGGACAGAACTCTTCTTGGCCTCTGGCTAAGGTCAAGTATAGAATCATCATGGATACACATCACATGTGTGTCTATGACACAAGTATGTCTCTGACAGTGTTTCCAGAGAGATGTAACTGAAGCGGAAGGACTCGTGCTGAATGTGAGTGCCCCCAACTCATGGGATGGGCTCCTGGACTGAGTGAAGAGAAGAAGGTGAGCTAGAACCAGCATCAAACCCTTTCCAATTCCTGACTGTCGATGCAGGGTGACCAGCTGCCTCACATTGCTACTAACAGACTTCTCCATCAGGATTGTATTCCCTCAAACTATCTCCCGAAATAATCCCTTCCTCTCTCAAATTGCTTCTTGTTAACTTTGCTCACAACAACGAGACAAAAAGCTAATATAGCATATTAATTTAAAATTTAAAAACTCTACAGAGATAGTAATGGTAACTATGCTTCTTTAATAATTACCTATTGTATGCATGCATGAAATGATCACACTCAGACTCCATAAATCTTTTCAAGATCAAAACAGATGCCGAGACCCGCAGCTAAACATTGGGCAGCACACAGGGAGCCTTATGGAAGAGTGGGGGAAGGACAGAAGGGAGGTGATGGAACTCCACAAGAAGACAGAGAGTGCCAGCTAACCAGGGCCTAGAGAGGCTTGCAGAGACTGAAGCACCAACCAAGGACCATGCTTGGACTGGACCGAGGTCTCCTGCTCAGATGGAGCTGATGGGCAGCTCGGTCCTATTTGGGTGCCTTCGTAAAGGAAATTGGGACTGACTCTGATATGGACTCTGTTGTCTGCTTTTCCATAACTTTCCCCTGGGGGGGGTGTACTTCACCAGACCACAGGGGAAGAGGATGTGCTCAGTCCTGACTTGATATGCTGGGATGGGCAGGTTGCTGGGTAGCGGGGAAGGCGGGGAATAGGTTAAAGAGGAAGAGGAAGGGTGGGTGGGACTGGGAGTAAAGGAGGGAGGGTCCTTTGATTAGGATGGAACGTGAATATATATATATATATATATATATATATATATATATATATATATATATATATGCCCTGAACCAGGTGAAAATGTAGGGCAGAAAAAGAAGACCTAGGCAGGTGGGCCTGTGTCTTCAACACAGATTTTTGCTTCCTACTGGAGGCCTTAAATGCCCTTGGTTTCATTTGCAAAGTCATTAAAGCCTAAATGCACAGTTATCTGGGAGAAACTCTTCACCAGAAGTTTCAGGAAAAAAAAGTGTTGTTTCTTAAGCAACAGAGACAAGCCACACAGAAGAAAGGTTGCCAAGTTTGGGGGAAAAAATAAAGAAAGAAATACAGCTGCCTCTACTTACCTATGGGGGTTGCACTTTTGAAAGCATAGAATCATATGTATGCCTTTTAAAATATATATACATACATTCTTAGTATAAAGTTTAATTTATAAACCAGTCATATTAAAAGGTTGTAATACTAACTAATAATAAGATAGAATGAGCATTATATATACAGGAATATGAGCTTTTTCTTTTAAGCCTACTCATCTGGGTTGGGGATATGGCTATTTACCATGCTTGTTTCCTGCACAGAAAATAAAATGATGTGTGATCACCTTGTGACTTAAAGATGTTCTCTTTGTCTTATCCAAATCACAATCATTGTGCTTTATCAACATTTTTAAGTGTAATAATGGTTTCCTGCAGAAGAGCATGTCAATACTGTGACATTCAATCTGATAATAAGACTCAGTGCTCAGTGACTAATGGGTTGGTAGCATCCACAGTGCTCTGTGCTGTGCAAAGCAATCACTAATGTCCAGAGAGAAGAGAGTGCAGATGACATGAGGCTTCATTGTTCTACTTAGAATGACTTTTAATATAAAACTCACAAAGTGTGCTTGTCATGGCTTGCCATGTCATATTTTAGACCAATGTTCATCACCGGTAACTGGAAGTCCAGATAAGGGGGATTACTGAACAGTGAGTGATCTGCTAGTGTTTGTTTCTATGCCATTGTTTCCTACTGCTGCTATTACCTTCTCTTGGCCACTTACAGGATCCATTCAGGTTTCAGAATGTAAAACACCATGTTCCCAGAAATTCCAAGATGCCCTTGTCACTTGATGGGCGTCTTAGTTCATTTGGGATGATATAACAAAAATACCTTAGGACTGGATAGTTTATGAACAAAAGAAATATATCTCAACTCTGAAAGCTGAAAAAAAAATCTAAAAGCAGGGTTCTGAAAAGTCTGGTGTTTGGTTAGAAACGTCTTTCTGGTTCACAGCTCTCTTTTAACTGCATCTACACATGGTAAAAAGAACAAGGGGTTACTTTTATCACAGGCACTGTTGCAATTCATGAGGACTTCACTTTATTATGTAATCACCTCTAAAACGACACACCCTTTCTTGTATTCCCACTGAGAATGAGCTATGACAGTGAGAGGGTTGGCGAGACAGGAACATTCCGACCGCAGCAGCAGACAGTAAGTGTTGGGAAAGAATGAATAAGAAGCAGCTCACTCTGCAAATTAAGGTTCTTCCATCCTGCTAGACCTCCACTGTCCTCTATTGTACCCCACTCGCCTCTGTATAAATGAAATAATTTTACAATTAAACTTTTCCTCCATTGTATTGCATAATTTATAAAAGGCAATAACTGTTTTTCTTTACCTGTGAGCACTTACTGCAGTGTAACTCTCTAGTAGATCTTCAACATATGTTGAAGAAACAATGAATGAATAAATTGTTTTTAGCACAATAGTGGTAGGATTAGTGATAAGAGCTTAGATCAATTAAAAAAAAAACTGGAAGATATCTAAAAATAAATTTAAACAGTAAAATCCTAAAAAACAATAACTTCAGAGGAATAGCCCAGGTTTAATTCAGATATAGAAAATGTTTGTCTTCAACATTGGCAAAGAGATGAACACCTGGTTTAGAGTGGACCCCAAACAAGTTTTGGCAGTACTAAAGAATGCTACTTGGGGCCTTGGTGCCTTTTGGGTAGTCATCAGAGAATCAGAACCACAAGGCTCTAATTGCAGGTAGCTGGGGAAGCCAC
This sequence comes from Rhombomys opimus, assembly GCA_010120015.1. Lineage (NCBI taxonomy): Eukaryota > Metazoa > Chordata > Mammalia > Rodentia > Muridae > Rhombomys > Rhombomys opimus. Next base: position 279,278 of record REGO01000949.1, read on the forward strand.
ATTAGACACAGAATTGTACAGATCTCTCAGGGGACCTGGCAAGGCTACCAAATCCTCTCCTGTCCAGAAATCCTTCCCTCCCTGGGACTTCCAGCAAGAAACTCTTTAGAATTTCACTCGATCCTTCCAGATTTTGATAGCTACCACCATGATCAAATTCCAGCAAACAGCAGGGTAATGCAAGGATGGGTGTCCATTTCCAATGAGGATCAGGCCTACAAAATAATAGACTCAGAGTTTATTCATGACTTCAATAACTGATTCTGTCAGGAAGCACACCAGGTGTCCTTTGAATGCTAGAATCTGTACTACAATCTTAGAATATAATAGTAATAAAAATAAGTTGGTCCTTACCCTCTCAGAGTAGGCACAGACCCTTGCACTGAAATTTGTACAATCAAGTAGCTGTGTATAACCTGTAGAGACCGTCCAGGCAAGGATACCACTGCTTAGGAAAAATTAAACAAAAATATTCTGATTAAGCAAATACTCTTGGTCCAGGTACCTGTATTTCTAAGCAGCTTTACAGCTGGACCTGATGGTTAATTCAGAATATTAAGTGATGGTTATACAGTTAAAAATTACCAAGGTAGAAGGGCATCCATTACAAAATAGAAGTGGGAGAGAAAGGAAGGTCAATGAAAATACAGGCAAAAGACAAACACAGAAACAAAGTGAGCACTGAATATTTTTGCAGTGATTTACTCTAACCTCTCATTGTACAGATGTAAAAATCTCAAGAAGGGGTGTGATTTATTAGACCCATAAAACTGATATAGTGTGGACAAGACACCTAGTGTTCAAGCCCTTTGGGTCATGTATTTCTGCCTCCTCCTCTTCTTTTCAAGTCTGCAAAGACTAAGCAAGTCTGATTTGGGAAAAGAGCATGATGTGTGGATAAATCACACTTTTCTGTGACTATAAACACTTTTACTACAAAGAACTTGAAGGAAAATTGAAATCACTCAAAGCATCCTCTAAGAATCTGTTCTCACTTGATTCTTTCATCTCTGAAACAATACTTTGAAGATAAGAACCGCTATAATGCTGGACACTATCCTCTCAACTAGTCCTTAGCAATACCTACAAAGTCTACTGTGTTAAGCAAAAAGCAAGCAAGGAATAAACGACAGAAGTATCTCCTTTTTTGTCAGTGAAGACAGCCTTCTCACGCTTCTCTCTTTTCTCCTTCTCCCTCTTCTTTCTTCCCATCCATCTTTTCCTTATTCTCAACTTCTCCCGTCTCCTACAGGATACACTTTAATAGGGAGTATCCAGAAAAACTATTCTCCCCATTTCTGTCCAAAATAACACAGGCATTTTCATCAAATTCGTATTCCCTCCTTCCCTGAATCTAAATACTAACAAGAGGGCTCCTGGTTCCATCTTCCCAAATCCTATCTTAATCTACTTCTGGTACTTCCTTGAACCACATCCTAGCAAAATCGATAGATAAATGAGCTGATGTGGCTTGATATTCTGGTTTCCATTTGGAACTGATTCCTTCTTGGACACAAAGTCATAGTACTTAATCATTTGTGTATGGATTTCCATCCAGACAATCATTAGGTTTCCTATCACATCACTTATAAGATGTAAACATATCATTTCTAGTATAAAACAACATTACTTTTTTTGAAAATCAAAGTAAAATTGCTCATCTTAGAGATAGCCAGGCTCCTACAGCTGATATCCCAAAGACTAACAGCAAAGTTTTATTATTTTTCCCGTGTGCTTTCCAGAAGTCTTAAGCATTTTGTATTGCCATAACAAAACACTTGGGACTTTCTACTTTATAACAAAGAGAGAGGTTTATTTATCATATTGCTTTTAAGTCTAAAATCCAAGGTTAAGCAGTCCTATCATGATCTGCCCCTGACCCAGGCCTTCTGGGTAGGTAATGACATAGTGGGTGGTATCACATAGCAGGGACAAGGGTAGGGAAAACCATATGGCAAGACAGAAGGTACAGTGGCTCACTCTTTTATGACAGCCCACTCTCTTCTGAATTGTCAGTCCTGTGAAGCCTAGATTAATTACTTCCAATTGTGTTCCTACTGCAGGCAAGTCCTTGAGTGGTATCCTACCTCACTGAGATCCAGACTCTCAGCACACGAACCTTTGTGGTCACTCACAAACGGTACTGGAGCCATGACACCCCACATCAAGGCTGTGATCTATGGGCCTATAATGTGTGTCATTTATTGAGCTCAGCTCAGCTCAGCTCAGCTCAGGGAATAGCTCATTCTGCACACGTTTTCTGTCAATAGATTTCAATTCCCCGTTACATTTTCATTTCAAGTAATGTTTATTTCAATAAGAACTTCCTGAATAGAACATGCAGAAGTGATCTAATATTGCTGTCCTTCACAGAGCAATTTAAAGGCAGTTGTGGGTAGCAAACTGCCTAGGCCCCCTTCTTCACTTCTGTAGCTAGGGTTTTTGCCTCACAAAAGGTGTGTTTCCTGGTCTCTAGACATCCTTCCTCACCTGAGTCTGTTCTGTGTCTCTCCCTTTTTATGATGTGGTGTCCTTTTAATGCTTCTCTCTAACCTCTTGCATGAAATTGGAACTTTCTGGTCATTACACGGATTCTCATGTTCCAGCCCAGTAATAAGCAAATAAAGCATGAAACAGATCTTGGAACAACCTGGCTTTGTAGGGCTGAAAATGGAGGGCGTTGAAGGTTTTATTTTTTTTTTTCTTTCAATTTTTAAATGTGTAAAAAATGAATGAACGTTTTTGAAAGTTGAAGTTAATATGAAATTAAAATTTCCAGATCCACAAATTAAGGTTTACCACAATATACTTATTCTCACTCATTTAACTATCATCAATGTCTGCTTTCATACAATATGTCCAAAATTGAGTTGCCACAACAAACTGTAATTACACTCAATGACCCAAACATTTATTCCTTAAAAATGTTTAATTTTAATTATTATTATTTATTACAATTTATTCACTTTGTATCCCGGCTGTGGCCCCTTCCTTGTCTCCTCCCATTCCCACCTTTCCTCCTTCTTCTCCCCCATGCCCCTCCACCAGTCCACTGATAGGGGAGGTTTACTTCCCCTTCTATCTGACCCTAGCCTATCAGGTCTCATCAGGACTGGCTGCATTGTCCTCCTCTGTGGCCTGGCAAGGCTACATCCCCCAGGGGGAGGTGATCAGAGAGCCAGGCACTAAGTTCATGCGAAAGTCCCTGTTCTCAATACTAGGGCCCCCACTTGGATACTGAGTCTATTGGCTTTGGAAATCAATCTGGCACTTTCTCAGAAGATTAGGAATAGTGCTACCTCAATATCCAGCTAGACCATTCCTAGGCATATATCCAAAACACGCTCAACCACACAAAAAAGGACATTTGCTCAACCATGTTTGTAGCAGCTTTATTAGTAATAGCCAGAACCTGGAAACAAACTAGGTGTCCCCAAACATTTATTCTCAACAGAAGTCAGTCAACTCTTATTGAAGAGGGACTCAGACATTATGTTCTAATTTTACTTAAAAGTCTTACTGCAAAAATGTTTCTAATATTAGCATCCCTCTTAGTATTGCTCAATGAATGTCATTTTACATGAGAATTCAGCAAGAAGCAAGTGAATTTACTTCTTAAGCCCCACAGTTTATTGGCATATTCCACTCATTTACTGCAACCACTCCCTCTGCAAGGCTGGGTTTGGGGCTGGGAATGGATGCCCCTTCTGCTGGCAGAATTCTCTACTCTTCTTACCATTTGTTGCTCTTTTTCCCCACAGTGCAGCACCTTATTTTTAACTATCATCATCTCTCCCTTGGACTATGTGGTTGCTTCCTAGTTCGTTTTTCTCATTAGCTTTGATGTTTACATTTCACTTGCTTATGAATGCCAGAACTATCTACCTAAACCATAGATCTGATTAGAGCAGTGTCTTGTTTGAAAATACATGCTTGATAAATTAGTATGAGAATCTGGCTCCAGTTTTTAGTGGAACACAAAAGTTTGTCCATAGTTCCTGGCTCTCACTGGATTCTCATTCCTCTTCCCCTCATTATTTACTTAATCTTGGATGAATGGTTCACAGTCTTTTTACCATTGTTTACCAATTGGAAAGGCTTTTTGCTTTCCTTCATCAGACACACTGAACTGTCAGTGTTACATGTCGCGTGTCAAACTCACAATAGCCATAATACTGTAATAGTAAAAATCATACGGCTGGCATTTATTGAAACTTTTCTGCCATGACAGAGCACTCAGAAAACCTTGACTTGTACTTGATTGTCAGAGTCCTAATTGAAACAGAATAATCTGAAAAGACAAATACTCTTTCCCTTTTGTGGATAAGAAAATTGAATCTCAGAAAACTTAAATCACTTGATGAAAGCTATGGACTTAGTGACATAGCTTTTCTGATTCCCAAACTCAAGTTCTTCTCTACCAATGAATATACCTCTTATGACATTGCATGCAGGAACTATATTAAACCAGCTTTCTTTCTTTCTTTCTTTCTTTCTTTCTTTCTTTCTTTCTTTCTTTCTTTCTCTCTCTCTCTCTCTCTCTCTCTCTCTCTCTCTCTCTCTCTTGACCAGGAAGCCTAGATTTGTAGTATTTACTTTATCATCAGAGTAAATATTCCAGCTACAACCACTTTCAGATGTGTCATGGTATATAATAATTCAGAATCTCTTCCTCATAATCATTATACATACAATAGTAGAACTACGAACAAAATAAACCAGGAAATGAAGAGTTCAGAATACACATGACCTTTGCAATTAAAGTTATTCTCTTACAGAGATGGGCAGGAGAAGACTGGGAACCAAGAGGAGAGATGAACCAGACCTAGGGTATGACTAAAAGCAAGTATAATATGTGAAATCTGAGTGGTAGGAAAATACGCCGGCTTGGAGGTTTAGGATGGAGTAACTATTGCCCAGCATTGTGCTCTAGGTTAATTAAATAAATAAATAAATTACTGTCTTAATCTGATATCACTTAAAATGAGCTTTATCATAAACAGTCAACCACTGGCTTTTCTGAGCCCATAGGTGAGCTACCACTGGCACACCATTGTGCTGGGGGAGAAGGAGGAATGATAAATACACAAACTGACTTCTACCAACAATTAGGAAATGAAATGATAGCATCTTGTTATGAGCACTTAGTAGATAAAGAATTAAGAGTGACTTAACATTTGAGAATATTCTTCAAGGGGAGGTAAGGGTCATTTGAACAATGGAGTTCTCTCATTTTCAAAAGGAATAAAATCAAAATCTCTAAAGCAAAGCAACCTTTAAGGAGACATCCCCCTTGTCTCCATGCCCTCTTCTGGGACTGTTTTCTGAGTTGGCCTTTGGAGAAAAAGACAGTCCAACATGACATGGGCTGGTCAGAACCCAGAGGGATTTAATGAATGCAACTTACAAGGTGGTTGTACTGTTTTACTTAGCAGTGGTTGTTGCTTCTGCGTTTCCATTTGTGGATGTCTTCAAAGCTGAGAGAGAACCCAGGCTCTCCAGGTTAGAGCCTCTTTTATCATTATAATTCTTCCATGTGCTCTAAGAAATGTAGTTACTATCTTTTAAACCACTAGCTACTGAAATTCTTTTCCTGTCAAATCTGAATCTACCATGTTCTAGCAGTGCCTAATTAAAAGCAGATACAATCAGCCACCAGACATTATAAAAGACATTCTAGTTATTTTCCTTTTAAGTTATGATCATCATTTGTATGTTATTCACCCCTCTCCTCTGCTTAGTTACAGAATGGCTCAAGCTTAGCTTGCGTTTGAAGAACTCTGAGATATTAACAATCCATGCACAGCACTCACGTTTGCTTTACATTAAGGAACAGAATTTAATTTGCAATTCTTAAGTCCCTGGCTAGCTGAAGAAGTAACTCCATGTAGAAATCCACAAGTGACCATCATCCAGCAAAATAAAACACAGTACTCAGTTAATTTCCTGCTTCAAATCTAATCATAGGTGAAAACAATCCCTTACTAGTCTCCATACACGCCAATAGGAGCTTCTTGTTTTTTCAATGATTGAATTTGTCAACACTGAAATGACATGACAGCAGCACAAGAAAAGAGGGGACCTTCTTTTCCAATAGAGGAAGCACAAAGCAAATAAAACTGGCAAATTTGTCAGTTTGCATCAGGAATCTAAAGCACGCTCACACAGATTTTAACCCTTGAGTTATTTATATGAACAGTGAAAACCAAATTGAAAATCTAAATAGCACCTTACCTGTTTTATTTATTCATGTTTTTACAAATATGATATTTTATATCATAAATATATTAAGATAATACTTTAGAAGAACTTTCAAATTCAATGAGATGATTTTCAATGAATAAAAGTAAGTGTTGTAATTGACCTATGGTATACAATATGACTTGTGTTTTTCCAATTCTGAAAGTCAAGAATCCCAAAAGATTAATAGCACTTCTTTTTGGACATTAGAGCTGTTTTGAGTGCTTTAGGCTTCTTCTCTTCTGTCCTTCCAACTGTATTATAACATGTATTACTTGGAAAACAAAAATGTGAAAATTAAAGTCTCCGGTCACGACACCCAGAATCCACAAGGCAAACAGTGTACCAAAAGTACAACAATCCCATTTGTCTGTTCAATAACCAAGGAAACAGTAAAATAATTCACACCAGTATTGACAGTATCTCAGCTGTAAAAATGGTTCAGAAGTTAAAAGGAGCAGGGGACAGATCTTGGGGATAGCAGCCTCTGGTGAGCTAATGCCCAGAGTTTCAAGTGTGGGCCTTGAGATTTCATTTTATAAGGGCTCTCATCTACTGGGTTGGAAATAATCAGAGCTGAGTTTGTGGGGGTGGATTCATACTAACCACTTGATTCAGAGTAGGATTGGACATACAAGAGTCAGTATCCTGGAAGAAAAGGTGGATTAGAGTATAAGATCCAGGCAATGGGAAGAGAGGGAGGTCACAACCTCATCTCAGCAGATAAATGAAGAGCAAGTTCAAGGAATGGAAACCTATCCAAATAATTTAAATAACAGAAGAAGAGAGGATTCTCCCAGGGATGCCAGACTATGAGAAAATGTGTGGAAGTGGTAAGGATGCTTTGGTGAAACAACTTCATTTTTCTTTTGATTCTTGAAACTCCCCTCCCCTCCACTTTTCTTTGCACATCTGCTCCAGAACTTTTCTCTGCAAACCACTTGATTTGGCACATTCTTTTCAGCTCTTTCAAGACCTGGGCTTGCTTTAGACTGCATTAACTCTGGTCCAACATGTATTTTCAACACAACCTCCTTTTCAGGTGGAACTCGTTTTTTTTTCAACTTTTCAGATTTCAGAGAGAAAAAAAAATCATAAGTCTAATTGTGTGTGTGTGTGTTTTCATGGATGTGCATTCATGTAAGTGGCATTGGAAGCTCAGAGGACAATCTTGGGTGTCACTCTTAAACTTCCACCTTAGGACCCTGTTTTTTTTTTAAACAACAACAACAACAACAAAACAGCTGTAGATGCCAAGCAAACCAGAACACAAGCCTCTGGGAGTACTCTTATCTCCATCTCCGACCCAGTTCTAAGAATGCTAGAATGGGGTCCCAGATATATGCTACCATGCTTAGATTTCTTAATATGTGTTCTGGGGATCTGAATTTAGCTCTTAAGTCTATGTGGCAAATACTTTACCAAGTGAGCTATGTCTCTAGCCCCCCCCCCAAGTTCCCAACGTCTTTCTAATCACTTATTGGTAACTGTGAGAGTGAAGTGGAGTAACCATGGCTCAGACCAATTCCTCAACAACAGAAGTAGTGGGAAGGTACTGAAAACTCTCCAAAAACATTTCTAGGGAGAAGCAGGGGGCGGCTTGGATTGGTTGGTTCTAAACAATGAGAGTCAGGCATCCTGGGACACCTGTTAACCTCTTGCTGTAGCAGGCAAAGCACAACAGGCACGCCACGGGAAAGTTAACATTTACAATCTATAAATTACAAGATCTTCTTCCCTTTTCCATTGTGAAATGCGTGCATGTGATGCTCAAAAATACGTATGCCTCGTGGAGGCTGCTGGCAATCATTTGTCTTCAAAGTCTGTGCTGCTTTCAACCTTTCAAGCCCCCATCTTCTCCCCATCTCATACTGTTCTGTGTCTCTTCTGGAAAAAAAAGGGGGGAGGGAGAGATTATGTACTGAAATAACATCAAATCAATACAAACTGATTTCTCCCATTGATTTTGAAATTTCAAACTTACAGAAAAATGGAAAGAATAGTGTAATAAGCACGTGTTTATTTGATATGGATTCATAAGTTAACCTTGTGCCATACCCAATTTATTTTGCCTTCTGCTTTTTCTCCCAGCCTTTTAAGAAGAAGCTCTGTGTGTCAATAATGTGTGAACCTGACACTTTTCAGCATGCATCTCCTAAAACAGAAGCTTTCTTCAGGAAAACCCAAATAAGGTGGTCACCTCACTTGGATTGATCATTTAACCTCAGCATAATTCTGTAATTTAATATCAGGCAGTCCACATACAGATATCCCCAATGGTTCTAGCAATCACTTTTGTAACCATTTCTATGCCCACAACCTTATTCAGGATCCAGTCTAGGATTATATGACTCATTGTATTGGAATCTCTATTTAGTTTTCTTCAATGTACATGACTTTTTTCCTGCCTTATTTTTTCTCTTATGACATTGACAGTTTTGAAGAGTACGAGCAAGTTGTACTCTCAATTTGTGTTTGCTAGCTTTTTGCTTTGATTCACATTGAGCTTTTATTCTGGGGGTTGGGGGCAGAAATATTTAAAAGGTGATACTGTGTCTATGTCCATATATTATGATAGGAGTCAATTAATGTCCTTTTGCAATATTATTGTTGACACTGTTCAATTATTGGCCTTAATTTGTTAATTCATCCATATATATATTATATATAATAGATATTTATATCTATTTATATAATAGATATTTAGTAACAAATTATCTTCTGCCTATAAGTGGTAGGGATACAATGGTATGAAATGAGTATGTAATTCAATACTGTGGAGATCACAGATTCTCTGAAGCACAAGGTTTTTTGGAAATTCCTGAAATATTATTTTATTGAGACTAGAAAGACTATAAAATACACTACTTAGGTTCTAACCCCAGACTCACAACTTATCACCTGAGTGACTTTGAATTTGTCATTGATCTCTGTGGGCTTCTATTCTCCCTCTATAAAATATGAATAACGTTTGGGCCACTTTCAGTTATTATATGAATTAAATTAAACGGGAATGTAATCTGCTTGACACAGTGTCTGAGAGTCACGTTTCAATAAACACTGTCATCTTCCTTTACGAGCCATATCCCTTTATAAGCCAAGGAAATCACTGTGAGTCACAGCACTCAAGTTTCCTAGGACTGTGTGGGTACTAGGGGATGTCTCCTGGGCTGTTGTTCACAGGTCCCCAAAAGTCAACACAACTGAGGCCATGTTAGAGGTGCTATACTGATTCTGACCTTAACATCCAGCTTGTAGGTTTGAACATCTAACAAAATAGTAACAAAGACTTAATCCATAGTTCCAGGAAAGTCCCTAGATACACAAACCTTGCATTTTTGGCTTCTGTAGCTCTGCTTCTTGCTAACTGAAGTATGACGACCAGGATGGGTTTTCTTATGCCTAAAAGACAAAGGGCTACACGATCTGGACACGTTTCCCGTGCAGCCACTGACTGACAATAAAAACTTTGTTTTTGGCTTTAAGATGTCCATATGAGCTGGGCATGGTGGTGTATGCTTTTAATTCCAGCACCGGGGAGGCAGAGGCAGGTGGATCTCTGTGAGTTCAAGGCCAGCCGGGTTTACAAAGCAAGTCCAAGACAGTCATGTCTACATGAAGAAACCCTGTATCATAAAACAAACAAAAAGGAAAGGAAACAAAAACAAAAAACAAAACAAAAAAAAACAAAAAGAAAGAGAGAGACAGAAAGAAAGAAAGAAAGAAAGAAAGAAAGAAAGAAAGAAAGAAAGAAAGAAAGAAAGGAAGGAAGGAAGGAAGGAAGAAAGAAAGAAAGAAAGAAAGAAAGAAAGAAAGAAAGAAAGAAAGAAAGAAAGAAAGAAAGAAAGAAATACTATCCATATGGGGACCTCTGGTGGGCTTACCTCACAACATTCTAGAGGTAACAGCAAGATCCCCAAAGACAGACAGACTCCAAGACCCTAGACTCCAGACTGGAGGTCTCAGATCCCCTCTGGGGTAATAACAGGGAAAATGGAGAGTTCCTAGGGTATGTGTACCCTCAGACATTTCAGGACCCCACTTCCGCTTCTAGTCCTAGCATCCCAGAGACTCCTGACACCTTACCCTAAAACATGAAATTGTGGAAAGTCACCTGAGTCTGTTACCTCTGAAAGTAAGCCTGTTTATGGTGTCTTCTGAAAAGGCCACTTAGGAAAAGCTGAATGTGGCCCTAATTCTGGTATCCAGGAGCCACACGAGTTGTCATCTGTGTTGCTTCTGGTTTAAGTCTGTGTTGTGGCCACCTGTAGTTTTCTTTACTATTTGCTTGTCTGTGTGTCTTTGTGTGTTTCTTACTGCTCTGTTGGTTGGGGAAACGGATCCAAAATGCAAAAGGAAATGAGCAGTCCCAAAAATCCATTGAAGTGCATGTTAAAACACTTAAAGGTGTTTGTTTTTCTCCCACAAAACCCTCTGTGAAATTGGTTTGCCTTCTTTTGGAGGTGGGTGACTCAGCTGTCTTTTTTAGCTAGCCTTTGGAAAGACCCAGAACCCCTGTATTATGTTGGGGTTGGAATTAATCAAACAGTAAGCTCCACTTCCAATCCTGGCAACTGTAAACGAGACCAACATAAGCTCACTCTACGGAGCCATCATGGAAAGGGCTCACCTGCTAAATTTTAACCAACTACCTCCTAGATAGTTACCCTGCACAGACTCCTGTAGCCATACAGAGTAGGTCAATTTCAGGAATGGTGGTCTCTGGGGGGGGGTTATGAACAGTTATGAACAAGACACATCATTTACAATTTAAGGACTAAACTGCTACCTTCAAGTTTAAAGATACACAAAATCATATCAAGACCTTGTGTAAAGGGGGGTTCTAATTTACTAGAAGCATACTCTAAAATCTAGTTGACACATGAGGTCAATGCCACGGATCCGTGGGCCAGCCTCTCACAGCCGGACTGCAGAGCACTCAAGGAGGAAATCACCCGGCACACGTGACTTGCAGCAGTGTGCTGTAAGTCATTCTTCACAGGAAACCGGCTCCCGGTTGTCTTTGGTTCTGAAGATGTAGCTAGTGGCCACTGCGCACACAGTATCCTTGTTAAATCACTAAGACTTCCTAAAAAGTGACTTTGACCTCAACGTTTCCTTGAAGTTTATTACTTCATGTTTCTGCTGGTGTGCCACAGCTGATAAATGCCCTTGAAGATGAACTTTACAAAACACTTTGAATGTAGACTACTGCTTTCATGTTTTTACAGTTATCAGGTCACGTAATCTAACTCTTTACTATTTCTATGATCTCAGTTAAAACGGTGATAAAAATGATATCCTCAAACAGTTTATGTGTAAAATTTTCGTGGCGACATCTAGGCAGAGGAAGGGAGAAGGAATATAGACAGCAGGAGAAACACAAAAAAGTGAGAAGTGGTTGTTTCTAGCCTATAATTGTTGATCATTTGGTTAGCTTAGATAACTTCTCCTGTTATTATTTGTGAACGTACCATTGTGTATTCATATTGTTATTAAGTAATTTTTAAGGGTTATAGGGCTACAGAACCACAGTGTAACATCATTATAAATCTAGAGACAGCTGCTGGCATTTCATGGAGACATGTCCTGCCCTGAAGGTAAATCCATCATTTCTCTCCCTTGGGTTTGGATAGTGTAAAAACACGGGTCCCTAGAAGCTCACATGCCCTTATTTGCCTGCACATAGTCTTCAAATTAGATTAGCCATCTCATTGCTAGTGGTCAAGGTTCCAATTTGCTTCAAACTCAGTAAGCACAGATTTGTGTTTAAAATTCATCCCAACTCCTTCTCCAAATGAGGAAAAGCCTCCAAAGTCTCTGAAAAGTGAAGTTGTTGTTACTTTTAATTCCCCATGGGTGCCTGAGAGCCTTCAATGAACACCTCAAGTGTGTATAACAGGGCAGGCACACCACCTTCTGCAGAGGAGGAATGGCATTCAGGGGCATACGTATCATTTTGGGTCTAAAATTGGATTTCCCTACAGTATGTTTTATTTTCCCCAGGGAAGATAGAGGCACTAGCTGTACTTGTTTGAGCAGACAAAAAGTGCCAAATTTTGTGATAAAATAAAATGTATTTCTTGAGTATTTTAGGTTAATTACTAGTTTTGATGTAGGAAGGTAACCCCTTATCTCAGATGCATTACGACTGCTGGAAGGACTGCAGTTCCTTGGTACATTACAAGCACATCAGACACAGGGTTTCCATATTGCTGATAGAACAACCTCAGGTTTACTACCAGAATCAATCACTCGACACTGCAGACGAGGGCTTGTATAGTTTAAGGCTTGTCTAAGACCCACAACTCACACTAAAGCAGAGCTAGATCTTTGACTGAGACCCTTCACTTCTGTTTAAGTCTTCTTCCACAATGTCCTGTCCTTCCAACAAAATTAGCATTACAGATGTTTTTGTCTGAAACAAAGAAGAATAGTTTGCAACTCTGCACATAAACATTGGTTTCCAATGATACATCAGCTTGGCAATGAAAGGACTACGCTGACACAATATTTTCCCTCAAAGTCTTTCTAATTTCTGTTTTGTGAGATTTCCTGTATTGTATTTTATGAAAAGATTCTCTTGATTATATTAGCTCCTCTGAATACCTTTCTTCAATTCCCTGTAGAACTTTGATCTTTGTGCCTATGAGCAACTCGAACTTTTTTTTAATGATTTATTTATTCTGCCTGCATATATGCCTAAACGCCAGAAGAGGGCACAAGATTTCATTATAGATGTTTTTGAGCCCAGTGTGGTTGCCAGGAATTGAACTCAGGGCCTTTGGAAGAACAGCTAGTGCTCTTAACCTCTGAGCCATGTCTCCACCCTGAGGAGCTCCATCTTTAATTGATACCCTTAGTGCATTCTTTCTTTCAGTCCACCCCTACTGTGGCTTTACCTGAGATGAAAGAAAAGAATGGCACGTAATCTCAGTGGTGTCCTTCTCTTGTCTGAGGTTCTTTTGACCCTCAGCTTCTGAGAGCTCTAGTTTGAAAAGCATTCCCAAATGATAGGCTCCTCCAACAAACACATCCTTCTGCTTGAGGACTATGCCACAAACCCTTTTGAAAACTAACCCAGACTATAATCATTTCTGGAATTGCAACATTCAGTATATGGTTTCCTTACTCAGAAGTAAGAATCTGGGGCTTAGGACTAAGACACATCCCTGGAGCCTAAACTGACCAAAACAGACTTGTAATCTATGTGTACCTCCCTTCATTGACTACGGTCTGTCCGTGAGTACACACAGGTCTTCAACATGCATGAATTTGCATTTCACGGTTGCAAGGAAAGAAGAAACATTGGCGTATCTGCCTGTGCTTTCACAGTCCTCCACGAGCTTTGGTTTATGTCATGTGACTCAGCCATTGAAAGGCTGCAGGAAGCTGGACTGCTGGGGAGCTCTCCTCTGGTCTCTAGAAAAAGAGTCTCTTCTTTCAATGTCTGATGGGACAGGGCCCTAAGCCCTTGTTAGTACCAGTGAACCACTAACCTGCTTATTTTTATAAGAAATGTTAATGCTGCTGCTGTTGAGGAGGAGGGGGCTAAGAAAGAAAAGAGGATGAAGATAATGAGGAGGAGGAGGAAAAGGAAGTGGAAGAGTAGGAACACAGCATGATGATTAAAAAAAAAGACCGATTCAAGAATTTCAGAGGCTAAGGGAAGAGAAGGGAAGGAAAGGGAAGAGAAAAGGAGAAGAGAGGAACACATGGAAGAAGAAAGCATTTTACATAGACAAAGCATTTCAGCAGTCATTCTTCATAGCAGATTTTAAAAGCTTCTAGTAATATTGTAATAGCACATGGTTATTCTTACATCTATGAGAAAACTGGGTCTTAGATTGATGCAGTTTCTAAAACAAGAAAGAGACAGATATGGATTATTTCCAGGAGAACTTACTCTCTTGCTCCCATAACCATCTGATGCACTAATACTCAATTACTTTGGATTCACGACCTTCTGTGACAGAGGAAGCTCATGTTATCTTTCATGTTTAGATCTTAACAATTGCAGATATCAGGCTGCTAACACAGAGGCTCATTATTAATAACAAAACTACAGGCAAGGATTTGGGATCTCGCTTCTCACCACAACAGGAGACACATCTCTGCTGTGGCACTTCCTCGAGGGTACTGAAGAATTGTGATTGCAGTCATTCTATCACAATTGTTCAATAACCTCAACACAGGACGGAAATGTCAGTCAAACTTACTCTCCTAGAATTTACACGTCAGGCCTAGTTACCTCAGCATAGTCCCTCCATCTTCTGTTCTCCAGGGCATTCAGGGGACAGCCACTGAGGAGAGAGGGCCACTCAGTTGATTGACATGGGGCTGTGTGCAGTAAGTAAGGGAAGCTTTTGCATGGAATTATTGAAGTCTGCCTGCTTTGCTGAAGAAGGATCTGAATGAAAATTGCCTTTAAAGAGGGGATAACAATAGATCAAAGCCAGTCCCCAAAAGAGAGAACACTTTATTTATAGCTTCCACATTAATTCAAAACAATCCAATGAGCAGAGATTTGCCCATGCACACACACACATGCCACAAAACCCAGATGCCTCTCAGGTTGCTATTATCCTAATACAATATCAGTGCCCAAGGCGAGAAGCATTCTGTACTTTGCATGGCAGAGCCTGTCCAAATTTACAATTAAATGGAACTGACACAGCTGATCTTCTCAAAGCTTGCTTCCTTTCAGCTGGGGCCTCTCCTTTGGATGCTGGATATAATGCTGGCTAGGCCTCAAACTGATGGAGCTTTCTGTACCACTTCCTGGAGGGCACTGGGATATTTTGTCCCATTACAGCAATGGCGCTTACTCCATGGTGATTTGTCTCCCAGGAGACACTCAACATTTGAAGGCATTTTGATTGTCACAATCTCTCTCTCTCTCTCTCTCTCTCTCTCTCTCTCTGTGTGTGTGTGTGTGTGTGTATGTGTGTGTGTGTGTGTGTTGGAGGGTAGGTGAGGTTGTCTACTGTCATCTAATGAGCAGAGCTAAGAGATGTTATAAATACTTTAAAAATAAACAGGTCAGGTCCTGACTACCAGATAATTATCTTTCCTAAAAGGTCAGTGATACGGAGGTTAGCATACTGAGTTAAGGACCAGAAGATTGAGAGCTTCTTCTAGCACTGGGAGGATGAAGTCTTCCCCTCCTAAAGCTATAGGATCCACTGTCAACACAAGAGTTTAACTTTCAAGATTATGTGTGGGATGGAGGTACAGGAAACCAAAGCAGAAAGGTAGAACAGTGCAAAGAGATCAAAGAAGTGTTAGGCAGACACAGGATGAAAATGGTGAATGCTAATATGCAGCATCATGAAGGTATATGAAAGAAAGAACAGAGTGAGTTTGAAGCAGGGTTTGCTCATTGTTTTATTTGGTCCTTCAATGTTACTGTCCACTGCGATTTAAAATGTAGAAGTGATAGTATCTTTCTGGTTTTGTTTATGATGATGACTTATTCATTAATTAATTAATTAATTAATTCATTCATTCATTCATTAATTCATTTTATTATTTTTCAAATCACTTTAGAACCTGATCACATTCCCCTTTCTTCCCTCCTCTTAGTCCCACCCTCACATGCCCTTCCACTACTCTGAGAAAGGGAGGCCCCCATGGATACCAAACCACTCTTATGCATCAAGTGGCAGCAGGACTAAGAGCATCCTCTCCCACTGAGGCCAGACAAGACAACCCAGCTAGGGGAAAGGGATGCAAAGGCAGGCAAATTTCATGATTTCCTTGTTTTTAATTTCTGAGTAGTATTCCACTGTGTAAACGTACCACAATTTCTGTATCCATTCCTCAGTTGAAGATCTGGGTTGCTTCCAGATTCTGGCTATTACAAATAAAGCTGCTACAAACATGGTTGAGCAAATGTCCTTGTTGTGTACTTGAGCATGCTTTGAATACATGCCTAGGAGTGCTATAGCTGGTACTTGGGGAAGCGCTATTCCTAATTGTCTGGGATAGCATCAGATTGATTTCCAAAGTGGTTATACAAGTTATTTCCACCAGCAATGGAGGAGGGTTCCCCTTTCTCCACATACATCCAGAATGTGCTGTCACTTGAGTTTTTTATCTTAGCCATTTTGATGGATGTAAGTTGAAATCTCAGGGTTGTTTGATTTACATCTCTCTGATGACTAAGGACTTGGAGCATTTCTTTAAGTGTTTCTCTGCCATTTGATATTCTACTATTGAGAAGTCTCTGTTTAGCGCTGTACCCCATTTTTTAATTAGATTGCTTGGTTTGTTGGTGTTTAGCTTCTTAAATTCTTTATAAGTTCTGACTATTAGCCCTCTGTCAGATACAGGGTTGGTGAATATCCTTTCCCAGTCTTTAGGCTGTTGTTTTTTTCTGATGACAGTGTCCTTTGCTTTACAGAAGTTTTTCAGTTTCATGAGGTCCCATTTATTGATTATTGCTCTTAGAGCTTGTGTGCTGTTGGTGTTCTGTTCAGGAAGTTGTCTCCTGTGCCAGTGAGTTCAAGGTTCTTCTCCACTTTTTCTTCTATCAGGTTTAGTGTGTCTGGTTTTATGTTGAGATCTTTGATCCACTTGGACTTTAGTTTTGTGCAGGGTGATAAATATGAATCTATTTGCATTTTACTGCATGTAGATATCCATTTAGACCATCACCATTTGTTGAAGATGCAGTCATTTTTCCATTGTATGGTTTTGGCTTTTTTGTCAAAAAATCAAGTATCCGTAGGCATGTGGGTTTATTTCTGGGTCTTCCGTTCTATTCCATTGATCCACCATTTTGTTTTCTATGCCAGCACCATGCAGTTTTTATAACTATTGCTTTGTAGTACAGCTTGAGATCATGAATGGAGATACCTCCAGATGAGCTGTTGTTGTACAGGATTGCTTTAGCAATTCTGTTTTTTTGTTTTTCCAAATGAAATTAATAATTGTTCTTTCAAGGTCTGTAAAGAATTATGTTAGTAATTTAATAGGAATTGCATTGAATCTACAGATTGCTTTTGGCAAGATGGCCATTTTTACTATGTTAATCCTACCCATCTATGAGCATGGGAGATCTTTGCATCTTCTGATATCTTCTTCAATTTCTTTCTTCAGAGACTTGAAGTTTTTTCAAACAGGTCTTTCACATGCTTGGTTAGAGTCATACCAAGGTACTTTATGTTATTAGTGGCTATTGTCAAAGGTGTTGTTTCCCTAATTTCTTTCTCGGCCCTTTTGTCTTTGATATACAAGAGGGTTACTGATTTTTTTGAGTTAATTTTGTATCCAGCCACTTTGCTGAAGGTGTTTATCAGCTGAAGTAGTTCTCTGGTTGAATTTTTGGGTTGCTCATGTATACTATCAAATCATCTGCAAATAGTAATACTTTGCTTTCTTTCTTTCTGATTTGTATCCCCTTAATATCCTTTAGTTGTTTTATTGCTCTGACTTGGACTTCAAGTATTATGTTAAAGAGATATGGAGAAAGTGGGCATCCTTGCCTTGCCACTGATTTCAGTGGGATTAATTTAAGTTCCTCTCCATTGAGTTTGATGTTGGCTATAGGCTTGCTGTATATTGTTTTTACGATGTTTAGGTATGTGTCTTATGTCCCTGATCTCTACAAGACTTTAAACATGAGTGGGTGTTGGATTTTGTCAAATGTTTCTTCAGCATCTAAGGAGATGACCTGTAGTTTCTCCTTCAGTTTGTTTATATGGTGGATTACATTGATGGATTTCTGTATGTTGAACCACCCTTGCATGCCTGGGATGAAGCCTACTTGGTCATGGTAGATGATATATTTTATGTTTTCTTGGATTCTGTTTTCAACTATTTTATTTTATAGTTTTGCATCTATGTTCATAAGAGAGACAGGTTTTAAGTTCTCTTTTTTTGTTGGGTCTTGTGTGGTTTAGGTATCAAGGTACTGTGGCTGCATAGAATGAGTTTGGTAATGTTACTTCTGTTTCTATTTTGTGGAATACTTTGAAGAGAATTGGAGTTAGCACTTCTTTGAAGGTCTGGTAGAATTCTGCCATGAAACCATCTGGCCTGGGCTTTTTTTGGAAGGGAGACTGTTGATGACTGCTTCTATTTTGTTGGGGGATTTAGGAATAGTTGGTCTATTTACTTGGTATTGATTCAGCTTTGCTAAGTGGAATTGATCAAGAAAATTGTCCATTTCATTTAGATTTTTAAATTTTGTGGCATATAGGCTTTTGTAGTAAGACCTAATGATTGTTTGAATTTCCTCAGTGTCTGTTTTATGCCCCCCTTTTCATTTCTGCTTTTGTTGATTTGGATAGTTTCTCTCTGCCTTTTAGTCAGTTTGGCTAAAGGTTTGTCTATCTTGTTAATTTTCTCAAAGAACCAGCTCTTGGTTTCATTAATTCTTTGAAATGTTTTCTTTGTTTCTAAATGCATTGATTTTGTCTCTGGATGTGATTATTTCTAACCATCTACTCCTCTTGGGTGTCTCTGCTTCTTTTTTTGTTTTAGAGCTTTTAGGTGTGCCATTAAATTGCTTATATGAGATGTCACTAACTTCTTTCTGTAGGCACTTAGTGCTACGAAATTTCCTCTTAGCACTGCTTTCATTGTGCCCCATAAGTTTGGATAAGTTGCGTCTTTATTTTCATTGAATTTTAAAAAGTCTCTAATTTATTTTTTCATTTTTTCCCCTCATCAGGCTCTCATTGAGTAGATAGTTGTTTAGTTTCCATGTATATATGGGCTTTTTGTCATTTCTGTTGTTGTAGAGGTCTAGTTTTAGGCCATGGTTGTCTGATAGGGTACAATGAATTATTTCAATCTTCTTGTACCTGTTGAGGCTTGCTTTGTGTCGGACTATATGGTCAATTTTCGAGAAGGTTCCATGAGAAGCTGAAAAGAAAGTATTCATTCTCTTTTTAGTTTGGGTGAAAAGCTCTGTAGACATCTATTAGGTCCATTTGTTTTAAGACCTCTGTAAGTGTCCTTATTTCTATTTAGCATCTGGCTAGATGATCTGTCCCTTGGTGAGAGTGGAGTGAAGTCACCCACTATTAAGGTGTGGGATCAGTGTGTAATATAAGAGTTGTTTTGATTTGCATTTCCTTGATCAATAAAGATATTGCACATTTCTTTAAGTGCTTCTTGGTGGTTAGAGATTCCTCAGTTGAGAATTTTCTGTTTAGCTCTGTACCCCACTTTCAATTGGGTTATTTTGTTCAATGGTGTTTACTTTCTTGAACTCTTCATATATTTTGTATACTAGCCTTCTGTGAGATTTAGGGTTGGTGAAGATCTTTTCCAATTACTGATTTTGGCTGTTTTGTCATTTTGAGAGTGTCATTTGCCTTTCAGAAGCTTTTCAGTTTCATGAGGTCCCATTTATTATTTGTTGATCTTAGAAACTTGAGCTGTTGGTGTTGTGTTCAGGAACTGGTCTCCTGCACCAATCTATTTAAAGTTATTCCCCACTTTCTCGTCTAGTAGACTTAGTGAATCTAGTTTTATGTTGAGGTCTTTGATCCACTTGCACTTGAGTTTTGGGCAGAGTGATGAAAGTATTTCTATTTGTATTCTTCTACATAAAGGCATCCAGTTAGACTAACACCATTTGCTGAAGATGCTTTCTTTTTTCCATTGCACAGTTTTCTCTTATTTATTTATTTATTTATTTATTCCTCTTTCGTGTGTTACATCTTGACTACAGTTTTTCCTCCTTCCTCTCCTTCATGTCCCTTCCCTTTTCCCATATCTACTTATTTTTCTCCATTTCTCTTCAAAAATGAGAAGGCACCCGAGGGATATCAATCAAACATGGCATTAGAAATTACAATAAGACTAGGTATATTCTCTCTTATCAAGGCTGGATTGATTGCATTCAATAAGAGAAAAAGGGTCACAAAAGCAGGAAAAAGAATCACAGACACCCACTGCTAGGAATCTCACAAGGACACCAAGTTACACAACCAGAGCATATGCAGAGGACCTAGGTCAGACCCACACAATCTCCCTGATTGTTGCTTCAGTCTCTATGAGCCCCTGTGAGCCATGGTTCATTGATTTTTTTTTGAGGCTGTGGTCTGGTGGTGTCCTTGACCCCTCCGGCTCCAACAAGCCTTCCTCCCCTCTTCCACAGGATTCTCTAAGTTCTGCTTGATTTTGACTTGATTTGATTTTTGCAGTCTCTGCATCTGCTCCTCGACAAAGACTTCTTCAAAAATTCTTTATTATTTTTGAGAATTTCATATACACATGTTGTATTTATGTCATTTTCTCTCCCTTCAATTCTTTCTGTGACCCCCTAGTTTCTCCCAAATTCATGGCCTTTTAAAATTAAATATTTATAACATACATATATTTGTAAATACAACCTAATGAGTCCATTTAATGTTACTTGTATGTATATGTTTTAAAACTCATACCTTGGGATTGGGTAAACAATTAGGGAGTATCATCCTCTGTGAAGCTTGATTCTCTGTCTCGGGAATAATTGCCTGTAACTCTCCATCCAACAGTGGGGCATTGTGAGATTTTCTCCATCCACACTGGCATGTCAACTGGTGCTGTCATTGTGCAGGTCTTGATTAGGTTCCCATACTGTTGAGATTCTGTGCAGCTTTCTTGTAATATTTAGGTGGTTTAATCTTGCAACAAAAGTCTTTGGTCTTTCAGCTCTTACACTCTGTGTATCTTTCTCTTCTATGATGTTCCCTGAGCCTTAGGTATAAGAGCTGTGCTGTAGGTCTATCTATGATGGCTGTGAACTCTACAATCAACAGTTCTCTGCCTGTTAACCAGGGATGTGTTTCTATAATTATTTGTTTGCTGCATAAAGACTTTTTTTTTATGAAGGGTAGATTACCTGTGGATATAAGGTTAGTTATTCAGAAGTTAGAGTTAGAGTTATACAGGTTTAGAAAATGGAAATAGGGTCTCTGCTAGAGTCCACAGTCTCACCAGCTGGTAGTAGTTAGCTAGTTTTACAGCATTAGGAATGAATTCTCTCTTACTGAGTGTACCTAACTTACAATTAGATAGCTGTTTGTTAATCCTAAGATATGTCATTTTTGCACCTTTGGTGATATCTTGCCATTCTGGTCATTGCTGATGTTCTTAGGTGTCCCAGCTGGGTAGAAACTTGATTGTTTTTCTTTATTGACACCTTGTATAGCACCTTCCAGGATTATGAGAGCTAATCCTCAGATCTGGCTTGATTCCTCCAAATCCTATCTCTCAAGTACACGGTGTCTTCAGCAATGGGGGCTTACATTCTAGAGGTGGTGTCTTTTGAGCATCTAGGAATGAGATAGGATATTCGCGATTTTCTGTTTTTAGTATTGAATCCGACTGTTTTGCGTAGTAATCTCAAGCAGGTGACTAGTGGGTGAATTTGGCAAGCAGATTACCCTTTCATGTTTCTAACCCAATGTTCAGTAATGAGAGAACAAAGCAAGAAAGAGAAGATGGAGGGCAGGAGAGAAGATATATGGATGTTTATAAGTGGAGATCATATTTCTCACCCCACAAACCTCACCCCCTACGCTCTATTACTCATGAAAGTTTCTCCATGTGGCCCTGAAAGCATTTGCAGTGCTACTTTCCTTACTTAGATTTGTGTATTGCCTTCCAGATATTTTAGCATTTGAAAAGTTAAATTAAAATTAAAACCACACTATGGCTGGTGTGGTCTGCATTAGATAC
This sequence comes from Rhombomys opimus, assembly GCA_010120015.1. Lineage (NCBI taxonomy): Eukaryota > Metazoa > Chordata > Mammalia > Rodentia > Muridae > Rhombomys > Rhombomys opimus. The sequence goes on from REGO01000949.1 coordinate 301,199, forward strand.
TACACAAAGAGAAACACTTGAGATTAACTGGCTTGTGATGGCAGATATGGGAAGACAGCCTAATTGCTTTATGGTCACACTTTAAATAAAGGACCATTAACTGACTGTTGGAGGTAGAGGAAACCACATGCATCATCTAGCTTGGTAGTAATTTCCTGTTAGAGCCATTCAGGGAGCTTTGGAAAACCACCAGAGAGTCTGAATTAATTAGGCATATGTATTTTTAAACGCTCCCAGATGACTTTAGGTGCATCCAAGAATGAGGTCCTCTGATAGAGTGTGTCTTCCTTACTCTCAGTAAAGAGAAGAAAAAAAATGAATCTAAGAGAAAATGAAAGTTTTCTCAAAGTGTATTTTCTAACTGTGTTTTTCTACTGGCTTTGAAGTCTCTCTAATTAAGACTCCATATGCAGTGGGAAATGTAAGAGGGAAACCCAAGAGCTGTAGAGAAGGATTGTTTCCAACTTTTGTTGGCAGAAAGACTGGCTGGCAGTTCCTGGAGGGAGTGGGGCAGGCACTCTTGTGTCTTGCAGCCAAGTAGCTGCAGTGAGCTCTCTGGTGCTCTGACACATCCTGTGCCTCTAGCATGTGGCTTAAGATGTTGCCTTGAGTTGAGAAAACACCTCCTCCTACTTGTTTTATTTGAATCCAATATTTTCCACATCTGTAGTATGCAAGACACGGTATTCCAGTGCTTTAGAAGAGTGTGAAAATGTCTGCTCATATTGAAAAAATAAAATTCAATTTATAATCATAAGTGGAATTAATAGAAAAGGATATGTAAACTGAGTTCTCTTTGAGAAAATTGATAGTCAGTGATGGGTGGTGGGAAATATAGTGGTTGTCCTACTAGAGACAGAGGCAGGAGATAAGCACAACTGACTGCTGGTCTCACAACCAAGTTGCCGAAGACAATACAGAAGTCAGATCTCATGGATCTGAATCTCAAAGTTGGCCATGAAAGCTAGTGCCTATAATCTTAGTACTCAGAAGCTGATCTAAGAGAATTGCCCAGAGTTCAAGTCCAGATTAAGATACCTAGTGTTTCCAGACCTGTTAGGATTACAGAATGAGACCTTGTCTACGGGAAACGGAGAAGTCCTGAGTGAATGTGTGTTATAAACATGAACATGGCCATGACCAGGATCCAAATGCCTCAGACCCATGAGAATGGCAAGTTCTTCTCCCATAAGGTTTCCAGAGAGGACAAAGCCTTCCTCAAGTCAAGTACTGATGTTGACATGATATGCGAAATTGTCAACAGCAGCGTTCTCCTGCAGGAGAACTGCAATACCTACAGAGACCTACCAGAAGTTGCTACACACCAGTTGCTCATTCTTGTTTGCATAACAGGTTAACTACTGAATTTCTGGTTGGTATGTCTCCAACAAAGCACATACAAAGCAACCCCAGTGTCTTTGTATGTGTATATGTCATTTCTTCTTTATTCTCTGTCATCCCAGTTAGGTCAATCCGAAAGCTGTGCTGGTTATAGCACTTGTCTCAAAAAGCCTTATCTATCAGGCCTCTATCAGATAATCCTTTTCTAGTAGATGAGGATTAACATGGAGACCCACAACTGGTCAAGATGCAGATAACACGATATTGCTGAATACTTAGCCATAAATGGGTCCTCCATATAACAGTCTTCCTTCCAAGGTTCAGGAAACTTTTCTAGGGAGGGACTGGAAACAATATGAAAACCACAAGCAGTGAATGACTACAAGGAAACAAAGTTTTGGGAGTATAGAAGGGCATTGGCACATGTGAATTCACAGCAGTTGAGACTGCATGTACAAGACCCACACACGCTCATGCCAGACAATATTCCAGTATGAAGGGGGAGGGGGTATTCCACTCTTAGATAAGGTGCTCTTAGAAGGTGATAGCTTCTGTGAGAGGGAGAGTCAGTTTTCTTTAATGTTGAGGCCCTTGTTCAGGTGACCACCCTCCCACAAAGGTCACCTATCCAAGTATGAGCAGCACATTTTGTTTTAATCTTTATTTTTTACAATTTATTCATTGTATATCCTAATTGTAGCCCCCCTCCTCATCTCTTCCTTGTCTCACCCTCCCTCTCCTCCCCCCCCATTCCATTCCCCCAGTTCACTGAAAGGGGGAGTCCTCCTCCCCTGACATCTGATCCTACCTTATCGAGTCTTATCAAGACTGCCTGGATCCTTTCCCTCTATGGCCTGGCATAGCTTCATTGCCAGGGGTAAGTGAACAAAAAGCAGGCAACCGAGCTGATGTCAGAGATAGCCTCTGTTCCCCTTACTAAGGTACCCATAGAAAGACTGAATTGCCAATTGGCTACATATGAGCAGGGGTTCGAGAGCCTCTTCTTGCATGGTCTTTGGTTGGTGGAAGCACAATTTTTATTTCATGGGTTTAAAACCAAAATAGGATACAATGTTAGTTGGAATGGAACTGGGAGGAGTTAGGAAGTGAATATGATCAAAATGCATTGTATGAAATGTTCAAAGAAATAAAAAAATAACTAGAGAGAGAAAAAAAATCTAAAACCAAACCAAATAATGCAAACTGTAGACTCAGGAAAATCCTCAAGCCTACTAACAAATGTTGCTCAAGCACACACTCCCATAAAACTATATCTTTTCCAAAGTTAACCTGGAAGAGGACAAGCTGCTTTGGATGCCAAAGAAACATCAAAGAGGTAAATTCACACTGAGGTCCCTGAATAATCTGGGTACTTCTAGTTATTCTCAGGAATGAGGCTAGTGTTTAAGACCACATTTTAGGAAGGCAGAAACTGAGGTTTTGAGGCTGGGGAGCTTCCTTTAAAAAAATCACATGGCTAGCTGAACTTCTATGTTAGTATTTCTTCTATTCCAGCTGGAAATATGCACCTGAACCCTTCACATTCATGTTTGTGTTTAGACTGTTAGAACACTGAGTTTCCCTGAATTGTGTGTACTTTGTGGCATTCATAAGAAATGGTGTTTTACTCCATTTTTCCATCAGACACACTCCTCTACTCTTGAGAGTGTATCTGCCAGACTATGTGGCTTTTCTAACCTGTTTCTTGGTACTTTCTGCTATGATAGGCCCACTCTCAGATATTCAGATACTAAAATGATCAATTTCTTATATTTGACTCAGGTCAGTGTTTCTCCTACCCCAGTTCAGGACAGATGCATGGTATCTTGATCTCCAAAGTGGTAAGAGTTTTCATACTTCATTCGGCATCCTCATTTGCTTCTCTCTCTCTTTTTTTCCCACTTGCTCTTTCTTCCTTCCTCCCCCACACTCCAGGCTGAGTCTACTTTTCTCCAGAATCAGCTCAAGGAGAAAACTGAGAAATTAAAGTCTAAAAATGGCTTTACATGATGGATGCTGTCAGATGCTGCATCTGCTGTCTCCACGTGGCAGGCACCCAAATGCTGCACCGCCTCTCTTAGTGGCAATGGTGGGTTCTCTGGGGCAACCCTAGATCTGATACCTTGTTTGAGCATTACATGTTCCAGTGTGTGGGGGCTGGGGAAGAGAGAGGGGATAGTACTTATATTTCTGACTTCTTACAACAAAAAGATTAAGAGTAAAAGCAACAAAAGGAAGAGACTTGTGTGACAAAATGCAGGAGACGCAAACTCAGATGCCAAAGCATCCTTCCCCACATAGTCACTCAGGAGGTGACTAGTTTCCAGCAACAAACAGTAGCAACAGGTATTACATGTGGCCAACTTGAGAAGCTCAGGAGAGATGAAGCATTCAGGATTTCTCTTGGGACTGATGTATAGGCAGTTGCATCCTGGTATTTACCAAAATTCCAGATTGCTGAATGGAGTGTAGCTATCAAACATCATGTACATTGTTTATGTGAATAATTTAAACAAGAGACCTCATTTTATCCAGTTCAGGGGTGGTGGAAAAACATCACCTTCAAAGGCACCACTGAGGGCAGTCAATGGCCAATCTTGTAAAGAATCCTTTCAGAGCATAGCAGCCGCTATGGTGCTGTGGATTCTCTACACAGAGCCCCACCAATTCAAGGCCACATTCATGCTGCCTTTCAAGACTTTGACTGGATAAACACATCAGATCTAACTCCCAGTGAATGCTTCTGGCAATCCACCTCATCTTCTGTTTTTTATCCTCTTATCCATGGTCACCCATGTTCCACAACACTCTATTGTATACTCTAGATCTATGGAAAGTTCCACCACATTCAGAGATACCCCATCATAGCCTATGAGGATTTTCCTCTAAACTCTGGTCTCCTGATCATCCTGAGACTACTAAGTTCCCCTTTATGGCTTAGAGAAGAAGTGCAATACTGTCCTATATTCTCTAGGAAACCAACAGTGCTCCAGAAAGAAACCGTGGATGAGTTTGCAGTCTGCTCTTACACATAGTCTGGAGCCAAGGGAGGGAACTTGGCCATTGTTTAGCAAGGGCTTTGTTGAAGTATCTATCCATCTTTCCTCAGTACTCAATACTTTGTCTTTATTGTTCTGAATTTTGGGCTTCTGCCAAAATTCTGAGCCATAGACAGTCCATTTTGCATCATGCCACAAAACTTTCCTTTTAGATATAATTTGCCATGAGAGATTCATGTAATAGAATCTTTAAAAATTAATAATTTAAAAATTAAAGTTACATCATTTCCTCCTTTCAAATTCTCTCTCAAAATCTCTCCTATATACCACCCTTCACTGCCACACTCTCTCTCAAAATAGTGGCTTCTTTTTCTTTAATTGTTATTGTCACACAGACACTCACAGATGCATGTGCACACACACAGACACACAGACTCTCTCTCTCTCTCTCTCTCTCTCTCTCTCTCTCTCTCTCTCTCTCTCTCTCACACACATGCCTAAATATACAAATACAGCCTGCTATGACTTTATGTATGTACATGAATTCAGGGCTGACTACTTAGAATTGGAGAACCAATTACAGAGTTCTTCCCCAGGGAAGACAATTTCTCCTGCCCCCAGCATTCTCTAATTGCCTGTAGTTCTTGGTCTATAGATGGCACCCCAGAGGTTTTCCCCTTCCATGTTAGCATGCCTGTTGTTATTGTACTTCCTCATGTCTTCTTAAGGCAGCCATATTGTTGGCATATCACAGATGTAGCTTTCCTGCCATTTCTGGGAGATACAAATCCACATCACACTTCCTGGTCCACTGGCTCTTAAAATCTCTCTACCTTCTTTTCTGTGATATTTCCTGAGGCTTAGGGGCAGGAATTGTGTTGTAGATGGGGCTAGACTCCCCATGATCCCTTGTTCTTTGCTTGTGATCAATTGTGGTCTTCTGTAATGATTTCTGTCTACTGAGAAGATAAGGGTTTTGTTTTTTATTGATGAGTGATGAGAGCTATGTTTGTCTGAGACTAGAAGGATAAATGTTTAGAATGTAGTGAAGGATTATGTCAGCTTAGTAAAGTGAAAGTAGTAAGTTCTTCTCTAAGAACCATGACCTCTTTAGCTCTGCGTAGTTGTCTAGGTGTCCAGGACTAGACATGATTTCTCTCCTATTGAGTGGACATTAATAGAGCTGTTGGTTACTATGACTATGAGCCAATATTGTACCCTTAAGGTTTATCAAGCCATGATCATCAAAGCGTTACAGGTAGGTAGGGCTCTTGGATGCTTTCCTCATTCCATGATACCTTATTGTAACATAAAAACTAGTCTTCAGAGAGGCTTTCAAGTCATATTCAACTTCTTTCCTTTATATCCTGTGTCCAAAGTCTGCAGCAATGGGGATTTACTTTCAACCTCTGAGAGGTAACAAATGAAAAAAAAAAAAAACAACAACAAGAGTTCATATATTGTTTTTTATCTTTAACTCTCCTGACCAACAGGTGGAAAGGGGTTTTCTCATGCTTGTTATTAAGAATTTTGTTAGTTTACGACTTTTGGGAGGAGCATTGTCAGCCCAAGTGGTATAACTCCGTCTAAACTATGTATAGAGAGACTTACATGTATTAGATGTAATTTTAAGTAAATAAATAATGGTACAATTTCTTATGGCTTTTTCAGACATCTTCAATTTTATTTAACTCCAATATTGTTTTGTTTTCTGTATTGACTTCACTTCTTTCTCTCTAATTAAATTATCCCCCACCATTTTATCCATTTTTCCTTTCAAACCACTTGCATCCTGCTATTTCCCTTTTTGTTGCTCCTCCTCTATAGTCCTTTTTTACTTTCTTGATTTCTATGGGTATTCCAGGTTATATCCACACAGCTGAAGAGTTGAATTAGGAACCACTGATAAGAAAGAACATTCAGTGTTTGTCTTTCTGCATATGGGTTACTTCACTCAGTATAATCTTTTTTAGTTCTAGTTAAAACTATTTCTAGTTCCATCCAGTTACTTACAAAATTTCATTTTTCTTTACAGCTGAATGGTATTCCAGAGTGACATAGGTGCTAGGAGCAGAACTTGACAGTTTTGGTTGTGAACCTTTACCAGTTGTGCTATCTCTCTAGCCCTAGTGTGATAAAATCTTGGTCCCCAGTGTGTCAATAAGAAGGGAGTGAAATCTTTAAAAGGTGGGATCTAACAAAATACTTTTGGGTCATAGAGGTGGGATTAATCTTTCTCATTAAAATGGGTCAGGTCTTGTGACTATATCAGTTATTGCAAGAACAGCTCCTCCCCCTCTTGCTGGATTATTCTGTGACTGGCATGGGTCTTTTCTGCTTCTTTTTCATGTTGTCAGAGACCTTATTCAAGTGTCTGACACTAAGATGTTTGGACACTCCAGTAACCAGAATTAAGAGTAAATAAACTCTTTGTTTCTTAAAGTACTCTGACTCAGGTACACAAAATGAACTCAATACTTATTTCCATATTTCTAAAGTCATTTCTCAGTTTAAGCAGACATCCATAGACCTTCTGTAGCTCCCACTTACATTCTATTTTTTCTCACACTCCAGAGATTTCTGTCTATCAGCATTGGATATTGTTATTTATCTGGTTAACAGCTGTTGGCCATTCATGTCTGTGTTCCCCAGGCTAGCTTACCAAAGCCCCCAGGGCCTTCTTTCACCTGCTTTCTCAGGTTCATTTCTGGCCATTCCTGCTTTAACTATAAAACTCTTGCTTCATTCTCTGGACCTCTGTTCTTCTTGTCTATCAAGCAGTGTTCTATTTGCCTTTCAAAGTCCTTAGTATAGATTCACTTCCTTTATTCCTGTGTTTTCATAACATAATGTACATCCCAGTGACCTCACCTCTAGCTGTGTGGTCTTGGTAGAAAATAAGCTCTTATTATTTTAGTTTTCTCATGAGTAAAGCTGAGGCTGTGTTATCCACTTTGCTGCATATTTTAGAAGGACAACATTATGTAGAATGATATTGCGAAGAATGAAGAACACTCCTAGTACAGTTCAGACTGTATTCTCTACACATTTGTTATAATAAATACCGATGTTTTAATTTTCAGATTTATTCCTACTTTTAAGACAAAGAGCTATTTGTGTCTATTGCCTGGCAAGTGAATATAGAAGGTGTTCAGGAAAGGGCTATTGATAGAATATTATGGGTGGAATGACATGAGGTTTGAAACTTTTCTTAGAAAAGGAAAAGAAATAAAAACAGACATGGAACAAGACAAGGCAATCGCTGGTAGTGATATTGGTGTTTGATAGAGGAATGTGAGTTCATTGGATTTTTCTGTTTTATAAATGTTTAAAATGCTCTCTAATTGAAAAGTTAACTATTAAAAAGGAGAAAAATACTGCTAAAATTGTGAATTGAATATTCCCCATTTCTTTGATTCCTTCTATTTTTCTGTGCTTCAAGTTTTTTCTTAAAAATTCGTCTTCATCCCAATTATTTAGAGAAGGGGAAAAACAGGAACAGGAAATTTGCACTGTAGTTTCCTGCCTCAGAAACCCTCATTCCCTCTTTCTAGAGCCTAAAATCACCTTGCAAGGAATGTGCAAAAGTTTACTTCTTGACACATTCAGTTGCTGGCTCATTTGAAATAAGATGGCTGTCATTTGTGATTCACTTATAAAACTGTGTTAGGAACTTATGGGCTTTTCATTTTTCTCTTTCTTTTCTGTCCTTTTTCATTTGCTCTTGGGGCATGCCAGTCTGCAAACTGATGAAATCATTTCAAAAGCCAGGTGTTTCCTAATTTGTATTTTTTCTAGCTTTTAAATATTTGGCCTCTGGAAGGATCAATTCCACAAGACTGTGATCTGTCCCCAGTGCTGGCAACAGATTTCTGTCTGGCATGAGACCCCAGGTACATATTGCTGTGTGTCACAAATATGAAAGGACCACCACACGTGTCCAAATAAGGCTCCATCTTGTCCTGGGTGAGGTAGGTCACTCCCCACTCCACCAGAAAACAGCAATGAATTCTTGTGCACTTAGTGAGTTAGAGGTGCTAAACAGCAATGAGGTCGTCACTGGGTATGTGGTAATGACCTAGTACTACTTCATCCTCCCAAAAGCTATCTGGCAGGCATATTTAATCCCTGAATTGCAGATGAAGACTGAAGCTCAGCCTTTCTTTTGTTTTAAGCAGACATTGCCTGATGAGAAGCCAGCTTAGATTTCAGGACTTGAGTGTTTTCTCTGGGTCCCACTGGTTGCACAGATTCCCACAGTCACTGAAGGAGACGAGGACTCTGTTCAGCCCAGTGGGAGGGAAGCAGAAGTTCCAGATCTTTGAGGGGGGAGGGGTGGAGGGGTGGAACCCAAACACAATGGCTGCGTTGCTATTTGAACATTGACTTCTCTTCCACAAATTCTAGGCACTGTGTTTAGAAAGTCATACACTGTAACGCTTTCTGCTCACAAACACTGAGAAGTGGATGGCATCCCAACCCCTAACTAATCCAGGAGGAAACAGACAGAGAGAGAATAAGACATGTGGAGAAGGTGACATGGTGTCCGGCCAGTGTGCTTGGCCCAGCAAACACGTGCAATCTCCAGATGGGAATGGAAAAAGAGTTCACTCCTGAACAATTTTAAGTTCTTTCTTTCTTTTCCTCCCTGTGGGGAGGAGGATCTGAGTGAGTGTATAAGAAATGGGCAGTTTCCAGAGTCAATGTGAGTTGTTGACGTAAGCGCAGATACATGAGAGACCTCAGAGCCTCAATTCATGGACACGGCAAAGCCTTTGAGGGGAAAGGGCAAACTGTTCCCTCCTTGTTCTTATAATATGAAGCGTAGAGAAAGTATCAACCACAGCTTCTTCCTCTAGGATAAACGATCCCCTACAGAGCTCCCCCCGCTCACCCAACCCATCTGTCTCTTTGTTCAGCTTATACAATAAATTTATACAATAACCCACATATTCAATTCAGATGTATAAAATAAATGTTCTGAGTTTCATGGTTCTTTTTGTATTTCATGTGTATCCATCAGAGCACATTTCCCAGACCATCATATCCTTTCTTTCTGTGTGTCTGCCTTTTCTTCATTCCTTGTCACCCTGGTTAGGGTAATCCATAAGTCATGCGGAGCAGGGTATCTTTCTCTTTCCTCCTCCTTTTCCTCCTCCTTCTCCTCCTCCTCTTCTCCCCATTCATTCCAAACCAGGCAAACACAGGAATATAAACTTTAAGGAGAATGTGGCAAAGTTCTTATCTACTGGATATTCTTTTTTTAAAGATTTATTTGTATTTTTATGTATTTGAGTATTCTATCTTCATGCACACATGCTTGCCAGAAGAGGGTATCAGAATCACATAATAGATGGTTGTGAGCCACCATGTAGTTGCTGGGAATTGACCTCAAGACCTCTGGAAGAACAGCCAGTACTCCTAACCTCTGAGCCATCTCTCCAGCCCCTTACTGGATATTCTGGCCTGGAAGAAAGCAGCTTTATGGGAAGCTACTGTGAAACAAGAAACTGTTCATCCCAGGAACAGAGGAGAGAGGTGAACACATCATACTTTCTGAATGCGTATTCACCTGTCCCGAGGCTGGGAAAATGGGGCAGTAAGCAAAGTGCTTGCTGTGAAAGCATAAGGACCCAATTCTGATCCTCAATGTTCATTTCAAATCTGTGTGTGGCATCATGCATTTGTAACCCTAGTATGGGGAGGCAAAGGAGGGAGAAAACAAAGATCCTGTGGTTTGACTGGCCAGCCAGCCTGGTTAAGTCAGAGACCTCTAGCTTCAGTAAAAAACCCTGCCTCAAAAGGTGGAGACCAACAGAAGGAGACATCAAACAGTATCAATCACCTCAATATGCATATTCACAAATATATGGATATGTATGTATAGATAGAGAGATGATAGGTAGGAAAATAGATAAATAGAAAGATAGATGATAGATAATAGGATAAATAGATGATATATAATAGAATAAATATAGAGGTAATAGGTAGATAGATGATAGATGTTAGATAGATGATGGATAGATGGTAGACATAGATAAATGATGGATAGAAAGATAGGCATTAGATAGATGATAGATAGTAGATGATACATAGTAGATGATAGACAGACAGACAGACAGACAGAGAAATTGTTCTATACTTTTTCCAGCTCAGATAAAGTAAAACTTTTACCTATCAAAGATGCTTGTTCTGAGATCACCCTGGGTGGTCTAGCTGAAACACACCCACCTGCTACCTTCTAATTCCGGTCACCTTTCTTTTCCCTCCTGGTATGGGTAAGGAAAGTTTTCAGGATTCGTACCTGACACCTCAGGCAAACCTGGTGTGGGAAAATCCTGGATCTGTGAGGCACGTCTTTCCTACACCCATGCTCTTCTCTGTTCACGTGGGGATTTTTTTTATTTCATGCAGCAATCCCTGTGTTGCTCTGGCTTCATAGCTACACAACCCGGTAATGCCAGAGCCGTGATAGCTTTTCCTGTTCCTCTGTAACAAATGTCACTGCCAGCCTCCAGGGATTGTTCTTTTGGGAACAGTATCGCAGCCAATGGAGGCTTCTGTCCCTGTTTAGGTGATGACTGTAGGTACTCTTTGTTTTGAATTTGTGGCATTTCCTGTATCTTTCTCTGTCTTTCTTTAACACCCATGTTTGAACCCAGAACATAGGCTATTTGGTCCCTAACAAGTAATGGTTACTAGAGATAAGAAAATTACCGTCTCTAGGCTTTCTCAATTTTTGTTTTGTTCTGGAGACAAGCTTCTGCTTTTATCTTGAGAACAGACTGTTGTTTATGGAAGTTCAGATATGATTCCTACCCAGACCACTGAGGAATGATAGAGCCTCCTTGCACTAAGTTCCTGAGTAACTTACCTAGTCCTGGCCTGACCAGTGATCTTGTAGAATGGCCTATGCACTGCTATCCAAATCTGCTGTGCAACCTTGAGAACACTTTACTGAATGGGCCACGGGCCTGCAGAACAGCCCCTGCTATGGCAGTCTGACCATCAGGTAGGAATACATTTTCTCAGCCAAGCCCTGTGTTAAAGTGGCAGTGAAGAAATAGTGCCCCCCAAGAGCATGGGGCGTGAGGGCCCACTTTTATTGATTCCTGTAGCCTGATGGCAGGTAAGAAGAACTCCACACACTCTGAGAGTTCTGTACAGCTTCGGGCTCCAGTTCCTTTTCTAAGTCCCTGCTGGGACCCTCGGTGCATCCTGGACTGGCTTTGTCGTGGCTTTGCCCTGGTGTGGCTGCTGCTGTCTTCTGTTGAACCTCAGCCCTTCCTCCACCAAGAAGGTTAAGTCTACTCTCAGCTTTCCAGATGTTCCTGTGACTTTCCTTCATGGAGGAAGAGCTGACTGCTCTCTTCCCTTGGATGTATCATTTCTTCCTTATCGCTAACAGGGATAAAAATAAAATTTTCTCTTCCCATTTTCTTCAGGGCTGGAGAGATGGCTGAGCAGTGGAGGATAAGGATTCTGATCCTAAGACCAGGTTTGGCTCTGTTTCTATTTCAGGCACAACCACCTAACCTCCAGTTCTAGGGGTTGAATGCTCTTTTCCAGTCTCTTCATGCACATGATGCGCCATACATATACCTAAGCACACATATGTACTTAAAAAAATAATAAACGAATGTTTAGAAGGAACTTCTTCATTTCTTCCCATTTGTTTTGTAGAAAGCTGAGTCTATCAGGAACCTAAGCCAGATCGCAACCCTCCACATTCTTTCTTGCAGTGTCTTGGGTTCTACAGAAATTTCTTTCTTCCCATCTAAGATGAAAAAAGGACCCTCCCCTAAGCAAACATAGATATGTGAATCAAAACTAAATGAATCAGGAACAAGGAATCATTATATGACGTTCTGGTTGTTGGTTCAGCTTATACCTCTTTGATGTTTGTCTTACTGGAAATGCGCTGTCTTGTTTACTTCCTAAACTTTCAGTTGAACAACAGACATTCTGGCAGAGTTCTACTGGCTAAAGCATACTCCAGTGTTTGCTCTCCTTCCAGAGTTGTGAATGAGGAGAAAGACACCTTTTATTGAACAGTGTCACACAGACTTTTACCCATGGAGACAGTACATGCTCCTTAGTCAAGGGCCATACAGTGTAGTTGCCCAAGTCCTCCTCTGAACATGGGACCCTGTCCAGTGCACTGCAGCTGTTCAGGAAGTATGGTCCAGGTAGAGCTGTATGTGAATAGCTTATAGCTAATTACTTTTCACCAAGTTCACAAGGACATAGGGCATGTTAATATTCAACACCTGTAAAGCCTTTGGTTATCCTGCTTATAAAACATCTGGTTGGAATCCTTCTTAGTGGCATATGGTAGCTCCTATAATTTAGCAAGTGCTTCTCTGGCCTCTGAGGACTGAAAGAAGACCCTGAAGATTAAGATACAGATTAAGATTAAGATTTTGAGGTACAGTCACACACTTGACCTTTGTAACCAGACATATATTTATGTCATGCTTGTTATGGGTGAGACAATGGCTGCAGGACCTGTACACATGAATACTCTGTAGTCTTTCAAGTTTGAGACCACAATCTGTGCAGTAGAATTTTAGAACAGACAACCATGGCAAGAGTTAGGAACTATTACACTTGAATAAAACTTTGCTGGAAATGTCTGACAAGTCAAGTCAATTGTATGTAGTTGCTGCGTTGAAAGAAGGAGTGAATAAATGAAGAAATCCCTTTATTGTAACTAGGAAAAAATAGCATATGCTAGTTGTACAGAGTAATGGGGCTCATTTTGACATTTTCATGCATGCATGTAATAATGTACTTTCTCTCACTCACCATCCCCCATTACTCCTCACACACATGGAGACTTTGAAATATTGTGTCCCAGAAAGGAAGCAGAGAGGATAGAGAGCCTCCGTGAGCAGACTGTTTAATCACTCTTGATGTTCAGCAGTGTTTCACAAGCAGCTGAATATTTCATTCCACAAACTTCCCTGATTGTATTTATTTATTTTGGAAGCTTATAGGTTATAATATTACAAGACAGGGAATGGATAACAGCTTTTCATTCTTTTAGTGAATGTTCATAGGGTTTTTTTTTTTTCAAAGTAAAATGTACAATGTTTGAAAATTGCTTCTGCAGGTCAGAGTGTTGTGTGGAGGAGCAGCAGGAGATTATGTTAGAATTTGAGGAGTCACAGAGAAGGTAGAAAATGATAGTTGCACCAAAAAAGCAAGAGATAGAAATGGATCTATGAGGACTGAATACAGGAATTGAAGACAAACTTCAAGTTGGATAATTGGAAGAAGAAGTGAGGGTGGAAGAGCAGTTCCATCCTGCACCATGACAGGAACTTGTTGAGAAGGAGAACAAACAATATATCTTTAAGGCAGTCACCTGTTGCTGGCATCACCTATTTAATATCCTTGCTTCTGGCTGGCCCACCACCCAGTCAATGCTCCTTCACCCCTGTAGGTAAACAGCAAATTAAAGGAATCTGTGTTCTGCTCCAAGTTCTACTAAGTTCTATTTTATTAGAGATATATGGTGCTGTGTGTGACACTTAAAATTTTTTAATGTTTTTATTATAATATTTTATTTTTATTAATTACAGTTTATTCCCTTTGTATCCCACCTATAGCTCCCTCACTCTTCACCTCCAAATCCCACCCTCCCTTCCTCTTCTCCACTCATGCCCCTCCCCAAAATCCACTGATAGGGGAAGTCCTCCTTCCCTTCCTTCTGATCCTAGTCTATCACTTCTCATCAGGAGTGGCTGTATAGGATAAACATGCTAAAATCTGTACACCTAAAGAAGCTAATCAATAAGGAGGACTCTGGGTAAGATGCTCAATCCTCATTCAGAAAGGCAAAGAGGATGGACATCAGAAGAGGAAAAATGGGAGGGGGGACAGGATAGGAGCCTACCACAGAGGGCCTCTGAAAGACTCTAACCTGCAGAGTATCAAAGCAGATGCTGAGACTCATATCCAAACATTGGGCAGAGTGCAGGGAATCTTATGAAAGAAAGGGGAGACGGAAAGACCTGGAGGGGACAGGAGCTCCACAAGGAGAGCAACAGAACCAAAAAATCTGGACACAAGGGTATTTTCTGAGACTGATACTCCAACCATGGACAATTCATGGAGATAACCTAGAACCTCAGCACAGATGAAACTCACGGCAGCTCAGGCTTCATGTGGGTTTCCTAGTAATGGGAACAGGGACTGTCTCTGACATAAACTTATTGGCCTGCTCTTTGATCCCCTCTCCCTCAGGGGCATGCAGCCATACCAGGCCACAGAGGAAGACAATGTAGGCACTTAAATTTTTCAACAGAAAAAGAATTTTTTTTCTAACAGGGACATGAAGAAAATAAAACAATAATTGAGGACTTCTAATTTTAATAATATATTTTTAGATGGTATGTCTGTGATGTTACCATTATAATTTGTAACCAAGACATTGAGATTATGTTGTATTCTTAATAGGTCATGAAATACCATGGATTATTCACTAACAGCACATTCAAATTTGATCAGCCTCATGACAAGTATTTTTGAACTCCATGTAGTTAGTGGCTCCTTTGTCAGTCCTGCCCTTCACTTCCTTGACCCTTGATTTCTTCTGGTTAGAGTCAGACCTAGATGATCTCTCTATTACATTTATTGGGTTATAGAACAATCATTGTGTGATGGCTGTGATGATCTTACCATAAACAGAGATAGGCAGAAAAATGGACACAGGTATAAAGTATGGCTGGTGCATGTGGATGTTACATCCCTTGGTGCAGTCTCATCAGCTAAGCACATACATTCCAAGCATGAATGAAGATGTTGGTAGAAACGGGACCAACAAAGAGGACTAGGTCCATGCTAATTTAGACACCAATTTGTGTGTGTGTGTGTGTGTGTGTGTGTGTGTGCTTAAATTCCTTTCAGAACTTTGAGATTGGTTGACACACAGCCACTTTCTGTCCTTTGTAACATCTAACACCAAAAAATGTCCCCTGCACTCCTTGATCACAGTTACTTTTGGATTCCTCACTGGTGTAGAGCTCACTTTCCTAGATGCTCTGCTTGTGGAATGTTTCTACCTGTCATCCTGATGCTTCTGGCCCTAGGCAGGCCTCTGCACAGAATCCAGAACAGTGCCCTGGAGTGTGGGGAATTGTTTATTCTGTGTCACTGTTTCTGAATCCTTGCTCCTTTCTGCCTAGACTTACTTTAAATATTTAGAGCTATATTAATTACGTTTGCATACTATGATAAAAATGTTCGACAGAGGAGCAGTTTACTGGGATTCCATGTTTCAAAGAACTCGTTCCATCATGGGGGAGAAGGATGACAGAGCACCTGACATCATGACAAGAAACACAAAGAAAGATGAGGAGACAGGCTCAGGTGTGACTTCATAGGCATACCCCAAAAGACAAACTTCCTCATCTTCACTCCATCACCTACACTTTCTACAACTCCCCCAAATAGCACTACAAGTTTTTTACATATGGGTCTGTGGGAGATTTTTTTTTTTTAAATTTCAATCATAGAGACCTGATTTTGAATCCCTGAAACATTAATCCCAGTTATCCTGTGCTTAGATGGGAGACAAAAAGCAGGATGATCTAGAAGCTAGGTGTAACTAGCCTGAATACATAGCAATGAATAAGAGAGGTTGTCTGAAATAAGATAGAATAGGAGAACTGGCATCCAAGATTGTCCTCTGACTTCCATACATATATGGCGTATAATACATGGACCCCAAAACATGCACACAGCTAGATGTATTATAAACTACATTCATGGCTGAGTGATGTCTGTTCCTAGAAAATGGCTCTGTGTATTCATCTCTCACAAGCTTCTCCTTCCCCAACAGAGATTATTCAGAATCCCAGCATTTTGAATAATCTAATCTCTAGCTTTTCTTTATCATTTTACGACACTTAGGTACCACCGAATATAATATAGATTCACTTTTGCCCTTTAAAATATCTGCCTACATTTAATCATATTATTTATATTTTTTAGTGTCTGCCTGGCTCATTCCAGACTGTGTGACTGAGGGGTGTAGTTACCTGTTTCTACTCCATTCTGTTTCTCTTGACAATTATCCCTTGACAATTCTCTCTCTTGCTTTGAGTCCAGAGACCCCTGTCTCAGAGTCCTTACATCCACTAAAGGCATGCCTCTTATCCTGGATGGTACTCTGCAAACTTTTACTATGGACAGATTTTAACGTGTACAAATTTGAGAGAGGAGCTTAATTACCTCCCTTAACCTTCACTCAGTTGTGAACATATGCCAAGCCTGCTGCATGTATGTCCCCAAGTAGCCATTCCCAATCAGTTTAGAAGTAATCTCAAAGATCTTATATTTTCCTCCAAGACCCTCTAAGAACATAACCCTTACATCACCATCATCCCTAGAATGAAAATTAAAGTTAGAAAGTTAAGCAGTTCAGATTTCCTTATCCCTTTCCTTTAAAAATTTTTTGTTTGAATGAAGATAAAAATAAAAATAATTCACTCAATGCATAAATGGAACTAGATTGTATTTCTCTTGCATAGTTTAAATCTACAAATTCCTACACAATATCTTATTCTCTTTCTGTGACTGTCTTTCCCTTTCTCTTCTTTTCTCATTCTTTGTAGCTCATTACTTTAAATTTCCTTCATTTCCACAAGTTATTTGCTTAAAGTCAAATTTGTCTAAAGATATGTAAGACACATCACCTTGAACAACGAAAAATGTGATGCTTTGGTGCATGTATGCTTTACTTAATGTTGAAGCCGGGAAAAGCCTATCTACCTCTTCCAAGAGTTACATCATTGTGAGGTTTTGAATCCTTCTTCTATTCTTCATTTTCATGGTATGCTGTCTCTTCACTCTGCTGTTTCCTTTGCTTTTCAGAAGACTCTTAACTTGGTATGATCCCACTGGCCCTAATTTGGATTGTGTTTCTGGTGCTTTGAGAATCATTTCTGGAACTGCTTATTCATATCTCAAAGCATCACTCTGCTTTCATCAAGTTGCTCTAAAAGTTCATCTTCCACTTACATCTTTAACTTGTTTGGGTTGGTTTTTCTAACAGTCTAGTTTCTTTCTTCTGAATGTAGAGATCCAATTTGTCCAGTGCCATTTATTGAACAGAATCTCTTTCCACTGATGTGTGTTCTCAGGACTTTTTCCTTTTTTAATTTTTCTTTTATTATTATTATTTACAATTTATTCACTTTGTATTCCAGTTGAAGCCCCCTCCCTCATCTCCTTTCTGTCCTATCCTCTTTCCCTTTTCTTCCCCTATTCCTCTTCCCTGGTCCACTGATTGGGGAAGTCCTCCTCCCCCACTATCTTACCCTAGCCTACCAGGTTCTGGATCCTCTGCCTCTGTGGGCTGGCTAGCGGGACTTTCTTACAGAAGCCAGTTTTTCAATCTTGAAGCTTCCTTGTAGTTTGGATTTTTATATTTAACACATTCAGTGTTGTGCATTGGCTTCAAAATTAGAAATTGTATTTAGAGTATTATTTTCCAAATGTACTTGATTCTTGTCAACAATTCCTCAGAGGCAGCATTTTACACTTCTGTGAACAAGTCAGAGTTGTCAGAGAAGTCAGCGGCTGATGATAGCCCCTGTCAAGGGCAACACATCTCGTGATGGAGACTCTGCCACTGTGAGTGGCTAAACAGGCACTTCTAATCCTGCTATTCATCCATTAATATCCTAAAATATATCCTCTGAGAAACTTCCTCTTTTCAGTCATTGCAGTCTCTGAAGTAAGTACTTGTAGAAAAGAAAAATAAACGTTTCATCTTCTTCGGTATTATTACTTTAGTTCAGAAGATAAATGTGAGAATTCTATAACATGTTCCAAAGGATGGTGAAGAGATCTTATTTTTCCTGTTAGTAGCTGTTCCATTTAAATAAAATGTAAGCTCCATGGGCTCAGGTGTTGAATGCTTGGCCCTCAGCTGGTGTTATAAGTTTGGGGGTCTGTGGAAACTTTGGAAGATTAGCTATAGGAAGTTGGTCACTGAAGGAGAGTCCTTTACTGTTTTCTCTCTCCTCCCTCCCTTTCCCTCCATCCATGTCTTTTCTTTCCTAACTCTTCCTTCTTTCCCTTTCCCTCCCTCCTTCTCTTTGTCCCTTTCTTTTTCCTCTCTTCCTTCTTTCCTCTTTTCCTCTCTTTCTCCCTCTTCTTATCTACCATTTGGGGAAGAAATTCTTCTGCTACACACTTTTGCCACCATGATGGTATATGCAAAGCACTTGGGGCCTTACAATCATGGGCTGGAGCTCTCTAAAACCATAATAAGTTGTTCGTCTTTTTGTTAGTTTGCTCAGAGATTTGGTCACAGCAAAGCAAAAAAGCACACAGCATAACCCTATGATCTCCTAGAGGAAACAACCTTTAATGTGTTTTAATTTATTCTGATTATTTTATGATCCCTAAACTATCTGGTCCTTGACCAGTAGGAGTCTCTTGCTCTGACTTCTAAACAATGCCTTTTCAATTCAGACTTATTGGACATTACAGCTCATTTCATTTCTAGCATGACAAAATATCATTTTATCACTTCATTTATTAATATTTCACAGAGGCTCGGGTTCTTTTTTAAAGCAGAAGATCACAAACTAAGCTAAAGGTGATTATTAGTACTGGATTCTTTATTGCTTTCCTAATTTTTACTGAACAGAAGCAGGAATTAAAGAAACATGGTTATGAGGTCAGGTAGATTCTCACAATTCATCTTTAGGACCATGGAGTTTTCCTCAGCATCCTTAATCTTTCAGCTCTTCTTGTCTTTTATCATACAAGCTCCAGATTTTCTGGTGACATTGACACAATTATTTATCCCCTTTCATACATAATTTGCATACTACAAACTCAGAATAACAATGTATATTATAGCCATGTCATCAGACATATGATTATTAAAATTTATTTAAAAGTTTTTGAGGTCATTATGTCTTTAAAATAGATCCCAGTAATTATTTTTAGTAAATTACTGTGTCTTGAAGATAATTAAAATGTTTCCTTTCATGTACTAATAGCATTGTCAGTAAACCATTTAGACCAATTGTTTTATCTTTGATTTTTAGTGACTTTTAAAATTGTAAAAACTACTAAAGGACCTCAATATCATATAATAAGATAGAGCATATCCAGTTCTATAATATAAGGACATACATGTACATAAATTTCTTTCATCTTTATGGATGTACCACAGTGTATTAACCATTCATCTTTTAAAGGTATCTAGGTTATTCTAGTTTGGTTGGAGCTTTAACAAACTTTTTATGTATTCGTGTTCACTTGTGTGTGTGTGTGATCATATTTATACATAATTATTAAATTTTATGCCAATGCCTGTACATTTTTTAATTAGTTTTTGATATTACATCACTTCCCCCTTCCCTTCACTCCCTTCTAACTTTGCTTGGCCTCAAGTTCATGGCCTTTTTCTCATTAATTGTTGCTATATACATGAATATATTTCTTATATTTATTCATGTATGTATGCCTATATGTATCTATATACATATATGTATATACACACACATATATATTCCTAAATATGTAAATGCAATCTGCTCAGTCTGTTTTATGTTACTTGTTTTTGTATGTTTACAGGGTTGACCATTTGGTATTGGGCTCTTCTCTGCAGAAAACTGTTCCTCTCATTCTCAGCAATCCTTAGTTGCCTATAATTCTTTGTGTAGGGTTGAGGCCTGCTGGGCTTCTCAGCTTGCATCCATTTTAGCTGGTCTATTGCCATAGAAACTTTTTCTAAAGTAGTTCTAACATTTCACATTTCTGTGTGCAATAAATGTAAAAAGTTGTAGTTTTTCTGTCTATGCTTCACCAATACTGTCATTATCTTTGTTTGATTGATTTGGGACAGGGCCTTACTATATAGTCCTGGCTGACCTTGAACTCAGACCAGCCCTCCCAAGAGCTATTTTGCCCTTTAGGTTAATGTTGCTCATTCATGTTAATATAAAGTGCTATTATATATTATTAAGATTTAAAATGTTGAACATTTTCATATGTTGATTGGATACTCACAAATATTCCCACATGAAATAATTTCAAATTTGTTGTCAGTTTTTTATTGGAATGTGTTTTTTTTTTAATTGTTGACTTTTTAATTGTTGGGTCACTTAAGTTTTATCTAATTTCTATGTCAAATATATCTGTCAGTATTTTGAAATGTTTACAATATGTTGGCAATGCAAACAGTTTGGGAATGACTTTACTTTTTTACTTATTTTTTTTAATTTTATAATTATAAATGTTTTGCCTGCATGTATGTTTACATACTATGTGTGTCCCTGATGCCCAAAAGAGGCCAGAAGAAGGAATCAGGTTCCCTGGATTTATGGTTACACACAGTTGTGAGCCACCATGTAGGTGTCAGGAATTGAAGCCAGGTTCTCTGCAAGTGCTTATCATTTCAGTGCCTTTCATTTTATTGATGGCATATTTAGATGAATTCTAACTTATGTGAAATGGAAATGACTAATTTTTTATGTTTAGTACAATTTATGAAAAATGTACTGAATATGCTTTACCTACCAAAGGTTCTAAAGATGGTCTTTCATTTCATTTCCTTAGAAACTTTTATTTTAGCTTCTCTGTCCAGTATTATAACCTAATGCAGATTCATTTCTGCACATGATTTGATGCAGGGCTTAAGTTTTCTCCGTGTTTTCTGAGCTGTTTGTTCAGAATTTTGTGATTTAGTATGGCTCTTTTAAATGCATAGAAAAGGAAATGATCTAGATATTTACCAACAGAAAAACGGAAGGATGCACTATGCTTATTCTATAGATTTCTAAAGAGGAGTACAAAAAGAATTTCAGAAGTACAACAAAATAGACAAATCTCAAACATGCTGGGTTGACCAGAAGCCATGTGAAAAGAAGTGTCACTAACCCTATTTATTTATTTATTTATTTATTTATTTATTTATTTATTTATGTTTTATTCTTTGACAGTTTCATACATTCATATAATAATATATTTGGAACTTTCTCATAGCCCAATGCTCTTTTTCAATCTGCCTCCTAATTCCACTGAACCCTTCTTATTACCCACACTGGTCCTTCTATTTCCAGGGTACTATTCCATTTCATTTTTAAAAATTATTGAAAGTTGATTATTTCCTTTTACAATATACCCTGATTATAGTTTCCTCTCCCTCTACCCCTCCCAGTTCCTCCCCACCTCCATTCCCTTCTGGATCCGCTCGTTTTCTGTCTCTCATTAAAAAAGAATGGGCTTCTAAGAGTTAACAAGCAAACAAGATGAAATAAAATATAAGAAGATAAAAAAAAAAGACTTTCATGTTGGAGTTGCACATGGCAACCCAACAGGAGGAAAAGAATTGTCGGAGTCACACTTGTCCTTATAGTCAGGCTTCCCGTTAACAAAACAAAATAAACAAACAAAAACAACTTCCCCAAGATAATAGCTTTACTATAAATGCAGAGGACCTGGTGGAGACACATGTAAGCCCTGTGCTTGCTGCTTCAGTCTCTGTGCTCTAATATGCACCCTGTTTAGTTGATTAAGAGGGCTGTTCTCCTGGTGTCTTTCATCTTCCTTGTCTCTTACAATTTTTCTGCCTCCTTTTCCCTGGGATCCCAGGCGCTCTGATGGGAAGGATGTGAGAGAGACCTCCGATTGAGACTCTCTTTGCATAATGTCTGGCTGTGAGTCTCTGGACCTATTTCTTTCTGCTGCTGGAGAAAAGCTCTCTGGTGATGACTGGTTAATAAGACACTGATCTATGAGTATAGGCAAATATCATTAGGCATCACTTTATTGCTTTTTGTTTGTTTTTTTGTCTGCTATTATTTTGTTTTTAATCAGCAGTGCTTGGTTTTACAGTAAGCCTCTCGGCTATTTAGTCTCTGGTTCTTGGTTACTCGAGCGGAGTCGTGTATGGGTTCCTTCTCATGGAGTGAGCCTTAAGTCAAATCAGACACTGGTTGCCTACTCCCAGCAGTTTTGGGCCACAATTGCTCTAGCATATTTTGAAAGCTGAACAGATTGTAGGTTGAAAATTTTGTGGCTGGATTGGCGTCCATGTTTCTCTTTCAGTAACCTCCAGAGAACGTTCCTGTATCAGTGAGACTAAAACAGGGGTGATGGCTCCATACACGTACCAGCTAGACATTTTATGTTCACTGAGCTGTGTGGATGTTGTGATTGACAATGAGGCCCCACTGTCCATTTGTGAGGATCAACCCTCAATTCAAGCATCAGCCTAGGTTGTTTTGGGGATCTCAGTGGGACCCCCTTAGCCAACAACTCAGCAAGATGCCCTCCAGTCCCTTCACTGGGAGCCATGTCTGGCTACAAAAATGGTCAGTTTGGACTTCATATCACCCATTACCAGGAATTCTCACTAGGATTCCAGTAAGTTTCCACTGTGCTAAGTTTCCATGCTGCTTTCCAAATGTCCCGAAGTTCTAGTCACTCCCCCTCTTCCTTTGTTCCATCTCCCTCCCCAGCCTGATCCCTCTACAGTAAAATTCGGTACTAAAACTATCTGGCCTTGGGCTTTTTTGATTGAAAAACTTTTAATAACTGCTCCTACTTCACTAAGGATTATAGGTCTGTGTAAATTGTTTCTCTAATCTTGAGTTAACTTTGGTAAAGCAGTACCTAGAGAGGAAATTATAATTTTTTTAAATTATCTATTTATCTATCTATCTATCCATCTATCTTATTTTTTCCTTGTTATCATTTATTATAATTTATTCAATTTGTATCCTGGCTGTGGTACCCTCCCTCTTCTCCTCCAAATCCTACCCTCCCTCCCTCTTCTTCCCCTATGCCCCTCCCCAAGTCCACTGTGAGACCTGAAATTATCAGTTTTTTAAAATATACCCTTTTGAGACTCTGGATTTCCTCAGTGTCTGTTGTTATGTACTCCCTTTCATTACTTATTTTGTTAATTCATATATGCTTTCTTCATCTTTTAGTTAGTTTGTCTAAATGTTTGTCTATCTTGTTCATTTTCTCATAGAACCAAACCTTTGTTTCATTGATGCTTGTATTTTCTCTCTGTTTCTTATTGATTCAGAAATTTGATTATTTCTTGAAGTCTACTCCTCTTGCATATTCTAGATCTTTCAGGTATACTGTTGGATTGCTAGTGTGAGATCTCTCTAAGTTTTTACTAATGTAGACACTTCTATAAGGAGGTTAGGAGGGGATGGTTTGTGAGATACACAGGATTGGTGGGTATGGGGAAGGGAGGTTGCAGCTGGTCCTCTGTTTCAGTGCTAAGGATAAGATTGAGGGGTAAGATGATCAATCCTCACTTAGGAAGACAAGTGGGATAGACATTGGATGTAGGAGAAAACAAGTAACAGGACAGGAGCCTACCACAGAGGACCTCTGAAAGACTCTTCCTAGCAGTGTATCCAAGCAGATATTGAGACTCATAACCAAACTTTTGGCAGAATGCAGGGAAACATATGAAAGAAGGGGGAGTTAATATGATCTGGAGAGGACAGGAGCTCCACAAGGACCAAATATACTGGGCACTGGTGTCTTTTATGAGACTGTTTCTCCAAGCAAGAACCATGTATGGATATAACCTAGGACCCCTGCTTGGATGTAGCCCATGCTAGCTCAGTATCCAAGTGGGTACCCTAGTAAGGGGAACAGGGACTATTTCTGACATGAAATCAATGGCTGGCTCTTTGACCTCCCCCCCCCACCCCACCAAGGGAGGAGCAGCCCTGCTAGGCCACAGAGGAGGACTTTGCAGGCAGTCCTGAAGATACCTGATAAACCAGGGTCAGATGAAAGGGGAGAAGTCAGACCAGCTTTTGAAAGGGGCACAAGGGCAGGCAACAGAGTCAGAGACAGCCTCTCTGATAGTTATGGAACCTACATGAAGAACAAACTGCACATCTGATACATATGTGTAGGGGGCCTAAGTCCAGCCCATGCATACTCTTTAGTTGGTGGTTCACTCTCTGTGAGCCCCCATGGGCCCAAGTTAATTTACTCTGTGGGTCTTCTTGTGGTATCCTTGACTCCTCTCTCCTTTCTGACACTCTTCCACAAGACTTGCCAAACTTGGCCTAATATTTGGTTGTGGGTCTCTGAATCTGTTTCCAACACAAGCTGGCCTGGTACTCATAACAATCTGCCTACCTCTGCCTCCCTAAGTGCTCGGATCAAAGACATGTGCCACCATGCCCAATAATCTCTGCTCTATTTTAATCCATACTCTTATTGTAAGCATGACAAATTTTGGGTCAAGGGTTTTATGGGTGGGTTGGTGTCTCCCTCCTCCCCTGGAAGTCCAACCTGGCTACAGAAGGCACCCTCTTCAGTCTCCATATCCTCCACTGGTAGAAATCTCAGCTAGCATCACCCCCATGGTCTCCCAGAAACCTCCTCTGTCCCAGAGAATCTCCTCACTGCTCTTTCTCTCTCCCAGCCTTCACCCCTCCACACTTCTGATCATCATCCCTGTTCCCCATCCCTATCTGTCTCCCATCCAAATAAAATAGGTCTCCATTTTATTTTTCCTTCTGAGTGAGATTCAAGCATCCTCCCTTAGGACCTCATGAAACTTGCAGGCAAATGGGTGGAACTAGAAAAGATCATCCTGACTCAGGTAACCCAGACCCAGAAAGACACACATGGTGTATACACTTATAAGTGAGCATTAGCCATAAAGTACAGAATAACTATACTACGGTCCACAGATCCGATGATGCTAAGTAACAAGGAGGCTCAAGGAGGATGCTTGAATCTCACTCAGAAGGTAAATAAAACAGACATCTGAAGTAGATGTTTTTTAGGACTGAACACTCAACAGTCACCTTTTCTCAGCATTTTGATCAGGCTACAAGTCTCAGCATTAACTATCACTCAGAGCAAACAGAAGCTTCTCTGATCAGAGGTAAGAGAAGCACTAATCTTAGGGAATAAACATAAACACTTAGAAGTCTCATTTATACCATCTCTACTTAGGAAAACAACAATAACACACACCCACACCCACACCCACAGAGCTTATGACCTCCTAAGCCATGGGATTTTCTTTAGGCATTAATCTTATTTATATTAAATTTACCTTTATCAATGGAATGAAAATCATTACCGTCTGGGAGTAAGTGAAGAACACAGAGAACTTTTTGTCACTTTGAAAATTACCCAAGTCTTGATTAGGTTACACAAGTATAGCATTCATCATATCTCCTTGATTTATACACTTAAATTCCAAGTATTTCATGATGTATACATTGCATCTTCAAAATATCTATTGCCTGATTGTAACAACAACAACAAACACATAGCCTGCAGTGAGAAAATCCTTCTCTAAATATTTCAGTAACTCAAATCCATCCTGCAGCCACCTGTTTTCCTAAGAATGAAAAAGAAATCAAGAAACCATTTTCCTTCAAAATCTTCATTCAATTGAGGAAGTTTTGATACTTAAAAAGACATACTTTCTTAGATAATTTACATATAAGAAACGTCTAATAGTTGACAACATATAATATGTTTACAGAGTTACATAAATTCTCAGATAAAAAATACAAATGTTCATGCATCACTTTGGAGTCCTAGAACAAAGCCAGAAAAGACTATATAATTAAACTATAAAAGATTAATGTGCAATCTTAGACTTTGCCATTTTTTTCTAATTAAATCAAAATGCATAATTCTAAAACTTCAGCCAGAATTGCACAGTGACAATGGAATACTTGTGACCATAAATTTACAGCTACTTGGAGATTTTTTTTTCCAGAACAATCCATTTGAGCCTCTCAGGCTGTGACAGAGGGTGTACAATCTGCCAGCACAGATTCTGCCCAGACTAGTCAGCAGAATTGTAAGCAACTCTATTTCATGTTCCTTGGTGCTCTCTGCACCTTACTACTGAAGGCCAGACCTACTTAAGGATTTATCACCCTAGACACTCTTTGTATTCCTATCAGCACTGACACAGCTATCAGGAGGCAACACGCTGCTGTCCCTTGGTGTTGGGGGAAGGCACAGTTATAGAGAACTTGTGTAACAACCTTTTTCAAGGCCATAAGCAAGACTCAACAATGGCATATCCCCATTGTTTTAGGGGAGTAAGTTATCTGACTAACCCAGAATTGGGGATCTTATGTTAGTGGGGAACAGCTATAGTGCCCCTGTTCAGTGTCAGGAATTCTTTTTTTGAGTAGTTGCTTAGGCCATCACTGCTGCTGGGGAAGATTGTCTCCTCTGACTGGTGAGCATGGGAAAAGAGTGAGCATGATTCCAATCTCACTTTCAGGCAGTCATGTCACTGGCACAGCTGACCAGCCTCTCTCTGTAAGATGGCCTGCCATTTGGAAACATTTTTTGATTCATAAAAAAAAGTGTTAGCAAGTCAACTTGCCCAGACTTAACTCGTTTTTTATGGACATTTCTGCCTAGCATTCAGTTGGGTCCATGTCTGTGACTGAAGAGGAAACTTTATCATTTTGAAACACTGGAAATTCTTGCCTGGGAGTTTGCAACTGCTGGTTTTTAGTCTGACCAGTCTGTTTTTGTAAAAGCATCTACATCATTGAAAATCACTGACTTATTGAACAACTAGAAAAAGAGGGTTACCTCATACTCTTGGTGGTTTGAGCTTTTAGTATTGCCAGACCTGTATTATTCAGATCTTCTCATGTGTGCACAAGTTAATCATCAAACTGATTTCTCTATATATTAATTATTGCAATATCATTTTATTATCAAATATCCACTAATAACTTCTATTAGTGAAGCTTCTCAATAAGATGAGTATCACATCTCACCAAATTTTAACATTTTTCTTAACACTTATCTCTATATTTCCCTATGTTATATGACATCTTAGATGGCTGGTTTCGTATATAGCTAGATTAATACACCTATAAGGAATGTAGTATACTGGATAGATATCCAAACGACACTGTCTCACTGATGAAATAATATAATACACTGAGAGAAGGAGAAATTGTCCTCCCCAAGGAAGAGCACACCAATTGCTTATCTGATCATCAATGGTCAACCCTGAAAACATGCATACAAGTTACATTATACACTGAGAAGGTTATAGTTACAAACATATATATTATATACATATACATGACAATTCAGGAGAAATATAAGGGGGTTAAAGGGAGAAATGGGGAAATTATGCAATAATCTAAAATTTTATTAAAAAGTTAAAAGGGAACAAAACTATAAACACAAGCAAGAATAGCCAGAAGCAAAGAGTAGGAAATAGCACCTCTTTTACTAAGCATTGACATGTGAAGACTAATATTTTTAAAAATATGTATAACCTTGGGTATTTTCTGCAATAATACAGGATTGTTTCAGAAAAATTTCAAGAATAAAGCAGGTATGCCAGTATCAGTAGATCCAATAAAGTTAAATGTACTTCAAGACAGCTTTTCATTAAACATGCCATTGGCCCAGCTAACAGACTATGGTATTGAAAACACATTTCCTGGTGGTATAGTTAGTAAACCTATAATCCCAGCGTTTGAAAGGAGGAGGAACAGGCCAGCCTGGGTTACTTCAAAGTCATCCTGAACTATATAGCAAGAGATGACTAAAAGAAGAAAAGAAAACAGAGAACACTAGAGAGAAGAGAAAGGAAAGAAGTAGAAAGGCCAAGACCTCCAACCAAAAAAGATCCAATCTGGCAATATGGTGGCTTAAGTTGGGCTCTAATCCTGATTTGGCAGAAATAATAAATGAAAAAGAATACACAACGAATAGTAAGGCCTATAAAGAAAACCTTACACACTCTTGCTGGATATATTCTGGCAAGGAGTGATTGGTCAACTTCAGAAACCCTGGTCAAGAAATTCTTGTCCTCAGTAGAAAGCTGAGTGCAGATCTCTAAAGATCTTTCCTAGTCTGAAACTGTATGATGATGTGTTTTTATTTGTTTGTTTGTTTGTTTGTTTGTTTTTCTCTGCTTATAATAAACCCAGGACCTCTCGCATAATAGATAAATGGGTTGCTACTAGGCTATACCTGCAGACTACTGGGATTTTGTTATTATTTAGTAAGAAGTTATGTTTATGTTATCCTACAGACAACAGTAAAAATGTCTGGTTAGCCAGAGTAGATGAGACAACTTAGTGTTCAGACTCTCCTGCCCTGTGCAGTGGATCTGCCAATTCTTGTTTTGACTTTTCTTGATTCAAGAAACACATCAGCATAAACAAGGACTGGCCTGAACTGTAGAATCTCTACTCCATTCCAGATAGACTGGAATTCTGATTGCTTTCTCTTGAATAATCTATAAAGAATAGTGGTTCTAAATTCATTACCTTGATTACACATTTAATTAATAGAAAACATTTTACATGATTGTACAATTCATAAACATCATATATTTAAAAAATAAAAACATACATGTATCCAATAAAACTTATCAAGTCAAGCATAACAGTATGTATCAAAGCAGATGCTGACACTCATAGCCAAACTTTGGGCAGAGTGCAGGGAATCTTATGAAAGAAAGGGGAGATAGAAAGACCTGGAGGGGCCTGGAGCTTCACAAGGAGAGCAACAGAACCAAAAAATCTGGGCCCAGGAGTCTTTTCTGAGACTGATACTCCCACCAAGATCCATGCATGGAGATAACCTGGAACCCCTGCACAGATGTAGCCCATGGCATCTCAGGCTCCATGTGGGTTTCCTAGTAATGGGAACAGGGACTGTCTCTGACATGAACTCAGTGACTGTCTCTATGGTCACCTCCTCCTGAGAGGGGAGCAGCCTTACAAGGCCACAGAGGAAGACAATGAAGCCAATCCTGATGAGATCTGATAGGCTAGGGTCAGAGGGAAGGGGAGGAGGCACTCCCCTATCAGTGGACTGGGAAAGGGGTATGAGTGGAGATAAGGGAAGTATTGAGAGAAGATGGAGGGGCCTACAGCTGGGATACAAAATAAATAAACTGTAATTAATAAAAAAATAAATATAATTTAAAAAACATAACAATACAGGTGAAGTTTTCCATTTCCCTATTTAAGATTTATTTATTTATAATTTTTACATGTATGTATAAAATCCTGCATGAGTTATGTGTACCATGTGTATGTGGGAGTACTTGGAGACCAGTAGAAGACACTGGATCCCTTAGACTTGGGATCTCCAAGTCTGGTTGTGATCTCCCTCTGGTTGCTGGGAACCAAATCCTTGTTTTCTGAAAGAGCAGCAAATGGTCTCAATCACCAAGCCATTTCTCCAGCAGTTTTCCATTTATTTTCTCTAAACATATTGTACTCCTCCATGAACCTACATGCGTGGTAAAAATTACAAAGAAATAAAACAATCCAGAAACCTGTGCTTTTCTTCTTTGGCGTATGTCTATAGAATATTTGCCAATGTCTTTTGCATAACACTGGATTCTGGTTTATAAATTATGAATGAAATGAGGTACCTAACAGAGTGCTGGCTGCCCAGAGTCAAGTGTACGAGGAGAAGAAATTCCATAGAACAACATTGGGTCTCTGAATGACTCTGTGAAGCACTTTCTTCTCCAAGTTCACTGGACTGAGACATGAATTAGGACTTATCTTAGTTTTGAGTTAGCCTGCCCTGATTATTATAAAAATTGTAATTTTCCACTTAAGAAATAATTTCCAATAAGTAGGTAGGTTGGTTATTTTTCAATTCATTATAAATAGTATGAAAATACGTGTTTTCTTTAGCATACTTTATTTTTAGTCATCATTGCTTGGGTGAGTTGTTGCTGCTCTCTCTAATTGATTTTCACTCCTCTAGAGTTCTTTCTTGTAGGGAAATTATATAATTTTTGAATCCGTTTTTCTTTTGTTGACTATTGAACTTTCACATTCTGTGCTATAACAAACAAGGCTGTTGTGAACAACCTCTTTCCAATTACTTGTTTCTGTATGTCTCTCTCTCTCTCTCTCTCTCTCTCTCTCTCTCTATATATATATATATATATATATATATATATATATACATACACACACATATGTATGATATATGTACAGCACTCCAGTGTGACAGAAAACACATTAATTCTCCATGATCTCTAGCTCTCACAGTCTTTCTGTTCTCTTTTCACCTCTGTATAATCTCAAAACCTTCTCTCTCTCTCCCTTCCCTGCTCCCCTTCCCTCCCTCCCTGTCTCTCCTCCCCCTTCTCTGTGTGTCCATGTGTCCTGGTTTGTGATATAGTGCTCCGTTTGGAGCTGAGCTCTCCACAGTCTCCTGTTGTTGGCATTTTGACCACCTGTGAGCCTGTTTACTGCTCTCTACTGCACAAAAGCTTCTCCAGTGAGTTGAGAGCTGCACTGATCTGTGAGCATAAAGGTCAGTATTTGGGGATCAGTTTAATACCATGTCCAGCTCTTAGAATAATTGTAACAGGACCTGAACAAGATCAAACCAGCCGAAGTTCCAGTATGGATTAGAGAGACTATCACAAAACCTCAACCCCAGCTAAAGAGCTTCTGGCATATAGGTATAGGAAGAGTCTTTTTTCTTAGGGTACAGCTCCTGGTAGAGAGAGGTCATGTTCCAAGGGATGATTCTACAGCCATTAACAGACAGGAGCACTAAGTGGACTCTGGGTTTAAAAAAGAGTACATAAGGTTGCAAGGATAAATGGTGGTGAGAGAATCATAGAAGATGGAATGGAAAGAATAGGGGTAGGTTTATTACAAACACATATTAATGTACACACTTCTGAAACGATAAACACAGTTTAAAGGATATTTACTTACTTATTCCAAAAACACACACTTACATTAGATTTATGGTGAACTTGTTTTTGGCATAAAACCAGCACAAAAATCAGTACTTTGCAACCAGTATTCATTCAGCTCAGTTACATCAGTTGGCATTGTGGGCTGAGCTCAGTTTCTCCTGGTCTAAGCTGGGCTTTGCACATGTTCAGGATCCTTCTCAGGGCATTTAGTATCTACAGGATCTATGATGACTAAGATGGTTCATGGACCAGCAGCCTGGCTTATTCATGGGAGACCAGGTTCCAAGAGTAGCAAGTACAGAAACTTTAATAATTCTTAGATTCCTAGCTTAGAACTGGCACAGAGCCACTTCTATTGTGCTTTCTTGGTATATGCTCCATGAGAAAAACAGGACATCAAGTGACATGTTACCATAAAAGCATCTTTCTGTTCTAAAGGCCTTAGCTAATCCAGATGAACAATGGGAGCAGGTCATGTTGAACAAAACCAGAGTTCTGGGTAAATCACAAGTACACTGAGACCTGGGCAAGGTAGTACAATCGGCTGAACGGAGTTAATGCCTACATATATTCTATGTCAGATGCTTTTTAGATTGTTGACCCTACAAGGACAACGCATGCCAGAAAGTCAATAATGTTACTGCTTATGTCACCTACAGAATAAACCTTCTTCTGTAGTAAGCAGTTTGGTAGAATCACTATGCAGAAAACATATGATCTCAGTCTATCCTATCAGCATTGGTCTTTCTAGTGGATTTCCACAATGTACTACCACTAAATCCCTGCACAGATGTAGCCCATGGCAGTTCAGTGTCCAAGTGGGTTCCATAGTAATAAGAACAGGGACTGCTTCTGACATGAACTGATTGGCCTGCTCTTTGATCACTTCCCCCTGAGGGCGGAGCAGCCTTACCAAGCCACAGAGGAAGACAATGCAGCCACTCCTGATGAGACCCAACAGACTAGGATCAGAAGGAAGAAAAAGAAACCTTCCCCTACTTGGCGAGGGGCATGCATGGAGAAGGGGGAGGAAGAAAGGGATTGGAAAGGGAGGAGAGAGGGAACTAGAGGGGGGATACAAACTAAATAAAGTGTAATTAAAAATAAAATAAATTTTAAATTTAAAAAATCTCTTACAATTACTCTTTCTATCCATTTTTCACTGACCCGTCTTCATTGCCTTCTCTTCCCTCCCCTCCCCATTTTTCTCCCTCTACTTCTTTTTTCTTCTTCTTCTTCCAGCAAATGGCAATGGCTCTTTTGTCTCACACACATTCTTCTTCAGCATTTTCTCTGGTCTCTTGACCACCTCTCCCACTGCCCTAGCACAGCCAGACTGTGGATGCTATGTACTACATTTGACAAGACCACCCCAGGGGCTGAAAACAAATAGCTCAGTGGTTAACAGCATTGGTTGCTCTTCCAGAGGACCTGGTTTGAGTCCCAGCACTCAAATGGCAGCTCATATAACGACCTCTTCTACCATCCACAGTCACCAGGTATGCATGTGATGGACAGATATACATGCAGGCAAAACACTGATAAATGTACAAATAAATAAACAGCACCCCAAAATCCCAGTGTTAACAAGTAAAAAACCATGTCTACCCCTTAGTTGGTAAAAACTATGAATTCACCTATTTGTAGTAGTCTCTAACACTGTGATTTCCAGCTGAGATAAAAGCATATGTTCACTATTACTGACTTTTTCGCAATTGTCCTCCAAAAGTAGCTGTGTGTAGAAGAGACATTTTGTTGACTGACAAAGTTAGCCATAGTTTTGTTTGAATGTGAAAAACTTAATGGAACTAATGCATAGGATAGTTGGAAACCAGTTTGGAAAATTATCATAGCAGATAAGCATTACTTACCAGTACTAGGGATCCAGAGAAGTCTGGAATTCACCACACCCAGCAGGATGGAACAGTAGTCAGGTAATGTAGTCTTGGTGGAGACCTGGAAGACAGTGAAGTTAATGATATAATATGCAAAACTGATAAAACAATTAGCCTAAAATCAATTATAAGAATTGAGTGTGTTTTTTTCAGACCATACAAATCAAACCTAACTTGACACATTAACTGCTGAAGACATCCTATATTTTAGGGGTTGAGCATCCCTAACATAAAACTCTGAAACTCTTCCAGGTTACAACTTTGTGGGCACTGACATTATATACAAACCATTTCATGTTTTTGATTCCTGGTATTATGGTTAAGGATGTTTAAGAAGTAAACTTTGTGGTAATATTGTAAAATCTGAAAAACTCCAACATCTGAAACAGTTCTAATCTCAACCATTTTTGGGTGAGTGTGCATGAATAGCCCTCTATGAATATTCTTTTTGTTATGTTTTTTAATCAGGGGTTCATTATTGCATCTAATGTGGGATGTAAAATGAGAAGAGTATATATTTCTACATTAAGCAAAATTCATCCTAGCTTGGTCCATATGCCTTCAGATAGTTTTGCAGATAGTATGCTTCAGATAGTTTTACATCTCTTCCTAAGGCAGCAAATCATCACTATCTTTCCTGGGCTGACTCTACCACCATCTTCTTTCTCTCTCTATGAGTGAGTCTGTGTTTTCTACACTTACTTCTTCTAAAAGCTATTCACTTTCTCCTGTGCTGACTTTTCCTCGCTCCTGGGTGCTTGGAAGAAGGAAACAGCATTGCTTTTTCTCACAATGGACACTGCTTTTTTTCCTGAAAGCAGTCTTCTGGACTATTCCTTAATGAGGCTGCTTTTAATTTTCATATTTTTAAGAAATAGAAAATGTGATTTCTGAATGAGAAACAATGTGGAGAACTTGTTCTAAGGCTCACTCATAAAACTGTAAAGAGCAATAAGTGTGGAATCTTTTTTTTTTTTTTTTTTTTTTGAGAGTGTTAGAAATGGGGCTGTCAGAGAGGCATTTGTTATTGACATGCTGGGAGATGAGTGCATGGAATGTGGGCAGAAATAGCCTTACTGCTGCGTGTTGTCAATAAGTTGCTGCTGTGGGCACTCTGATAATAAGAACTGTGCTGTACACAGTACTGCAACCCTCGCTGTAGAAATGTGCTGGAATGGGCTCTTCAAAGAGAGCGCTCTGCTATACTGTGCTGAAGTAGGCTGTTAAACCTGGGTCCCTGGGTGGCCAGAAGTTAAAAACTCATCCTCTTACAAGTTAGTTGATGATGAGAAACACTGATATCCCTGGAGCAGAAAAGGCACATAATCAATCAAAATGCTACTGACTGCAAGCACCGGGCATCTAACTTTAAAGACAAAGAGACCACCAACCTCAGCAGGAACTCATCTGACACATTTAAGTCATGCGATCTTGAAAAATTACTACTTTGACTTAATTTACTTCTCTCTAAAAGAGAGATTTCGGATGTTCTTGTTTATTTGTTCTAAGCATTAGCTATCATGCTTACAGCTTACAGGGTCTAGTTTTAATGAGTGATTATTCTGTGTATTTGTGCGTGTGTGTGTGTGTGTGTGTGTGTGTGTGTGTCTGAGTCTGTGTGGAGTATACATGTTTGCAAACTTGTTAGTGTCCACTGATGAATATGTATATGCATGCAGAGATCAGAGGAAAATACCAGGTCCTGCTTTACCACTATGATTACTTTGAGCCATCTTCTTTTTTTCTTTTTTTTTAATTCTTTATTAATTACACTTTATTCAGTTTGTATGCCCCCTGTGGTTCCCTCCCTCCTCCTGTCCCAATCCCTCCCTTCTCCCCACCTCTGCACTCATGCCCCTCCCTAAGTCGACTGATAGGGGAAGTCTTGTTTTCCTTCCTTCTGATCCTAGTCAATTAGGTCTCATCAGGGGTGGCTGCATTGTCTTCTTCTGTGGCCTGGTAATGCTGCTCCCCCCTCAGACAGGCCAATAAGTTCATATCAGAGACAGTCCCTGTTCCTATTATTATAGAACCCACTTGGATACTGAACTGCCATGGGCTACATCTGTGCAGGGGTCTTAGGTTATTTCCATGCATGGTCCTTGGTTGGAGTATCAGTTTCAGGAAAGACCCCTGTGCTCAGGTTTTTTGGTTCTGTAGCTCTCCTTGTGGAATTCTTGTCCTCTCCAGATCTTACTGTTTCCCACTTCTTTCCTGCACTCTGCCCAAAGGTTGCCCGTAAGTCTCAGCATCTGCATTGATAGTCTGCAGGGCAGAGCCTTTCAGAGGCCCTCTGTGTCAGGCTCCTGACTTGTTCCCTCTTTTCTCCTTCTTCTGATGACCATCCTCTTTGCCTTTCTGGATAGGGATTGAGCATTTTAGCCAGAGTCCTCCCTCTTGATTAGTTTCTTTAGGTGTATGGATTTTAGTAGGTTTATCCTATATTATATGTCTATAGGAGTGAGTATAGGACTGGAGAGACTGCTCAGCCATTAAAGGCTAGGCTCACAACCAAAAATGAGCCAGCTTCTTAGTGAGACCAAAGCTTACTGTTTCCAGCTAGGTTGGTTTGCAAGTGAACTCTAGAGGTCCTCCCATTTCTCTTCTTCCTCCAGGCTATCATATTGTGTTTACATGTCAGTGTTGGGGATCTGGACTCATGTCTTTATGCTTGCACAGCAAGTGGGTGTTTTGTTTAGTTGGTTTTGTTTTGTTTGTTTATTTGTTTTGCTAAGTATGACATCTCCCCAGTCTAGATCTGGATGTTTGAGTGTAAGTCAAAACTCAAGGTTGTTGAAGCTGGTTAAACCACTGTGGTGAGGGTGATGGTGTGAATGAAGAATATTCTCCATAGGCTCAAGTATTTTAAAAGGTGGTTTCCAGTTGGTACTCTTTTTTGAGGTTATGACACTTACAGCAAGTAGAGCCCTGCTGGAGAATGTACCTCACTGGAATATTTTTTAAATATTTATAACCTGGTCTTGATTCCTATTCTTACCAACCCCATTTCTGCTTCCTACATGTTGATTAAGGGTAAACTTTGTATTTCCTGACTACCAGGGCAGCCCCATGCTCCTGGTTCAATGTCTTCCTGCTGTGATTGACTCTGTCTCTCTGAAGCTGTACACTGGAAGGTCTATTTCCATGTGCCTCTGACCTTTACTCCACTAGGAAATAATGACATTAACCTTACCGAATGGCTTGAGCTTTGGGCAAGACTTGGCAAGGGCAAAGATGAGCAAGAAAAGGAAGATACTAGGTTGAGTTTTACAGATTCCTGAATTGGTAAACACACTGTAAAGCTATGTTTGCACTCCATTCTCATGACACTCAATATGGGGTGGCTTATCTATATTTGAAGTAGGAAGAGTCTTAGCTGAAAAGAATGGACAAGAGGACAGAGAGGAACTCTTTTTCTTTTTCTTTACTACGTCTCTCCCTCCCTTCCTTCTTTCCTTTGTACCTTTTTCCCTTTGAGGTAGACACTTGTTCTATCAATATGTAGCTGTTGAGAAACACTCAAATTTAGCAGTCTCCTGCTTCAGCATCCCGATTATCTGAATTTCAAGCATCTATTATCCCTGCCAACTGTCTGTTAGACCTATTTTGGTAACGGGGGATAGAAACCTGAAACAAATGATTATATATTGAAAGAGAGAACAGAGGTGTAAACAATTCCATAAGTGTATCATACTGCATTTCATTCTTTCTCAATGGGTCTCCTGTCACCTATAAAGAACCAATTAGAGGGGCCAAAAGAACTTAGACATTTTGATTGGCTAGGGTCAGGGCACGTGTCTGCTGCATAAGACAGAAGTGGAATAAAGTGCCCCCTTCAGCTAAGATTTGGAAATGGAGGGTTCAGATCTCTGTTCCGGTAACAGAGAATAGGTGACTGGTCGGGAGACAGAACTGTATTCGACACCACAGGCTCTTGGTTCTGATATCATTCGTGGGATCCAAAATAAATATTATAAAACAAACCTCTAGGAAAGTGTAGTTGAGAGTATTAAACTAAACCTCTCCAGTACTGTAGGATTATGCAAGATGGAGGTGTAGAAGAGCCACTGTAATAAAGCCGGCCAAGCACAGCTGTGTAATTTACTCAGAATGCACAAGCTTAAGGACAAAAAGAAAGAAAAAAAGAAAAGCAAATTCTCTCATGGTTTTAGCAATTATGAGAGGACAAGAATTTAATAGAAATGATGACATGTGGTTGGCGTGAATTTATCTCGGTTTGATTTTTGTTACATGTTAAAATAAAGTGGCCAGGTAGCCCATTGTATTTGAATCATGAGATGGAATTCAGTAAATGTCTCCTGAGGGCTTCATTACACTTTGCTGAGCAGATGTGGGAGAGAAACTGAAACAGGAGGAGACCCTCAAACAGAGATCTAAAACAGAACATCAAAGTCACCTGCTGAAAACGTTGGGCTGGGGGTAGTAGCTCTCAGTACCTCAGGTTAGGGCAGGCACACTAGGTTTCCAGCATCTTGCAAATGTTCCAGCAAGAGCAGGGAAGAAGGAACTGCACTTGTGCTCATGAAAAGTGTTGAGGAAGGTGACAGAACAGAAACCTTTCAGAATGTTACATCTGAGGACACATGGATGGAGAAAAGGTACAAGTTTTACAGAAGAGAGTTGGAAAAGGTAGGATATGGCAACCTAGGACTCAGTGCATATTACGACAAGTGGCTCCACTTAGTCAGATGT
This sequence comes from Rhombomys opimus, assembly GCA_010120015.1. Classification (NCBI taxonomy): domain Eukaryota; kingdom Metazoa; phylum Chordata; class Mammalia; order Rodentia; family Muridae; genus Rhombomys; species Rhombomys opimus. The sequence continues at coordinate 338,872 of REGO01000949.1, forward strand.
AGCTGAGGTGGTTGGGGGATGGTGAGATTGGTCATGCTGAGTTTTTAAGCCACACAAGCCACCCATAGGATCTTATAAGAAATGCAAACTTCAAACTCATTCTAACAGAATATCAAGACACCCATATAACTGCTCCGCGAAATAATGTTCATAAAGCACTCCAGAGCCATGGAAGGTTTTGAGATTGTGTAGAATGTCCTCGGAGTTGTCAAGGTCCTTTCCATCACCTGAGCAAGGGGCACATATGAAGTTGTCAGCAGACTTAAGCTTCCATTTTCCATTTCTTGTCCTAATAAAGCCAGAGGGCAGCTTCACTGCATCCTGAACTTGTGTGTATGATGCTCGTCCACTGCTGACCAATCATCACCTTTCCAGAGCTCATTTACACATGGGCAGGCAAATGCCTTAAACTTTTCACCAGAGTCAAACTATGCCAATGCTTTTGTAGAAGTTTTGTTGTTGTTATTGTTTTGTCTCTTTTACACTGTTGTGTCAATCAGCTCATTTATACAGAATGATGCAATGATCAAGTTGCATCTATGAATTTGATTATTTTGGTGGTCCCTGCACAGTGTTAAACATGGGTAGAAAGATCTTTTTCATAGCTTAAAAAATTTCTCTCTTCATTCTTTCTTTGTCAAAATAGCCCTGAGCTGTGTTTGTAGGTTGCCAACTTTAGGTCAATTACTAAGCAACCAAAAAGCAGATATATCCACTTGGCTCTGAATAATTGAATTATCTAATTTGTATCCAAGTGTCACGATATGGAATCTGCCTGTGGTGAGGAAGTGCACATAACGATCAATACTTCAATGCATAGCATTACTTTCACTGCCTTGTTTCCTATGTTTACCACAGGCAGCTACACCATTTAACATCTTGCACTTAGTAGGTGCAAGACTCACCTGAGTCTTATGAGAATGTGGACATATATAAAGTATCAATACGGTCGGCCTCCCAGTCACTGCAGTCAGTGCTTTCCTATGAGTAGCCTATATTGATTCCAGTCCCTATAGTCACTATGTGACTGGGTTTTAAGAGCCTTTAAACTTAAATACCGATGCTCTACAGGAATATGCAAATGAATTTCACTTGGGGAGCCTAACGCTGATAATGGGATAATTAATTTAGTTGTGGAAACCATCCCTGCCACTAATTCAATGTAATGGACTTGAGCTGAGAACCCTGTTTGAATGTATTTCCAGAATTCCTATTTTAAAGATAGAGTTTCCAGTGTTAAATATTGAGAATTCTTTCCAACCCCAAAGAGAGGAGCATAGCTGAGCTTATGAAGAAGACTAGACTCAGAAAGCAGATGCAAATAGGCCCTCCCAAGAGGTGGAGGCATTGTGAATAAAAGGATAGCCATGCTCAACCAATGCAAAACAGGGAAGAGGCTTAGAGGTCACAACCCAGTGAGCATGCAAATGGACCCCTTAGATTCCTACTTCACTTCTGGGTTATTTTCTATGATACATGTTATACATATTATATTTTCTATGATACAAATACATATTATTTTAATTAAACAGAGTCCTAATTAAGGCTTTATTTCTAGAAGAAATCAAAACACTATCTTTGACTTTCTTTAAAAAATCTTTTTTTTCTTTTTGTTTTGGTTTTAATATATACTTATTTTAATTTGTGTCTATGAGAGTTTTGCTCACATAGCTCCACAAATATAGCACACCACTTACATGCTTGGTGTACAAGAAGGTCAGAAGAGGGTGTTGGATAACCTAGAACTGGAGTTACAAATGATTGAGAGCAGCCATGCTAGTGCTGAAAATCGAACCTGGGCCCTCTTTCAGGAACACATGCTTTTAATCACTGAACCATCTTTCCAGTCCCATAGCAGGTTCTATAGATATTCATTCAAGTGATTTAATCTAAAACTCTATTTCATTATTTGTAGAGTCATATTATTACAAAGATAAATTATATAATATATGCAATCATTAGGGTCTGTAAAAGACACGTCGTAAAAACAGTGCTAACATTTGTACCCGAAAGAATATTTTAGGATTTTGCCTTGGAATCTAAGGCCTTTCTCCATTTCTTGGAAGAGCTAAGCGGTATAATCTTTGCTTTTTTTTTAATTCACAAAATGCAAATAACTGAATTATTTACACTGTGCAGTTATTATTATTATTTTTTAGAAATTAAATGAGAAAATTCAAATAAAGATACAACCCTGGAGCTGGAAGGCATCATAAGTAACTGAAAACATCAAGTATTCTAATTATTGTTAAAAAAATTTTTTACTGCCTTGGCCACATTGCAATAGATATAGATCCAGGGAAACCTCAAGAACAATAGCTAATACTAATTGACTGTCTTCTATATTTGAGGTGCTATTCTAAGAACTGAAAATAGATTTCAATTTAATCTTCCCAACTGCATAACAAAAAGACATTGTGATCTTAACATTAGATATGAAACTCTGAGGATCAGAGAGGTTATGTAATTTGTGACACACTGCAGAGCTGGTTAATTTGAAGTGACCACACTGAGATTTACAAAGATCTGTCCCTAGCAATGTACAAGTGTAACTCCAACCGGAGAAGGATTCAGAGGCACTGGAGAGGTGGCAGGTGGCTTCTGTAAAAAGCAGTCTGAATTAGAAAGAGAAAAGGTCCATCCATTTGCTTGCAAATTTTCTGATTTCCTTGTTTTTATTTGCTGAGAAGTATGCCATTGTATAAATATACCTCAATTTCTGTATCCATTCCTTTGTTGAGGGACATCTAGGTTGTTTCCAGATTTTGGCTATTACGAATAAAGCTGCTATGAACATAGCTGAGCAAATGTCCTTGTTGTATGGTTAAGGAGGGAAATAGAAAGACCTGGAGGGAACAGGAGCTCCACAAGGAGACAAAAGAGTCAAAAAGTCTGCGCCCTGGGGGACCTGCAGAAGACTGATGACTAGGGGAGGGTCATAGGGGATGAAGAGGGAGGTATGGAGGGTGGGACCTGGAGGAGATGAGGGAGGGGGCTACAGTCAGAATGCAAAGTGAATAAATTGTAAATGATAATAATAGCACTAATAATAATAATAATAATAATAAAGAAAGATCATTAATCCAAAAAAAGAAAAAGAATCTATTAGTCCAGTACATGAGGAAGGCATATTTATGTGAGTTTAAAATTTATGAAATAGGAAGTAAGGTAATGAAAAACCATGAATTCTGTATACAATCTCAGCTTATCTACAATTGTGTCACATTAAATTCATTAGGATAGGTCTTAGGATTGGGTCCAGCATTGATTGGACATTTCCTCAATCTCTGCTCTTTGTCCCTGTAGGCCTTGTAGGTAGGATAATTTTGGGGCTGAGTTTTTTGTGGGTGGGTGGGTGATCTCCTCTGTCCGCTAGGAGTCTTGTCTAGATAGAGGGCATCCTCTTCAGTCTCCATAGCCCCCTCTACTAGGTGTCTTAGCTGGAGCTCTCCCCTCCTCCCCTATTCTCCCAGAGGCCTATTCTGAGTTAGGTATGTGGCTTGTCACAGAGATGCTCCAACACACCATTTCTCTTTCCTCTGCAATCCTTCCGCCCTCCTGCCCCTACTCTCCCCAGGTCTGATCTCCTCCCTTATTTCTTTCTTATTTCTCTCTGAAAGAATAAAACCCTAGCATAATGCGGGCAACAACAGGATATCTGCGGTTGGGCACCTGGCCTTTGAGGGGAAACGGGAAGTCCCTGAGAAAAGCACTCTAGGCACCTAAGATAAGGGCCGGATAGGTGACTCGGCTCACAATCTGCCTTCCCGCCTTCCCTGTTACTTAACCATGGCTTTGTTCAAACCACCCAATTGAGAGACCAAAGACAAAATAGCTGCGATTGTTAAGACAGCGCGGTATAGTAGTAAATTCCCTGAGGAGAGAGCTACCTCCCTGCGTTCTTTCCCCACCCACTAGAGATACAGTTGCTAGGAAACTGGACCCTCCCCCTAGGGAGGGACACCTGGTCATGATCAATGGTCTGGTGACCTTACTATAGCAAATCAATTCAAAATGTAGCATTTTGACCAATAGATGCTTGCCAGGCAGGAATTGGGCATGCTGGGAGGGACCAGAATGTATAAATCACCCAACTAACCTGGGGACAGTGCGCGAGTCTCCCGAAAGACTCTGTCGCCCCGGGTACCCGTGTATCGAATAAAGCCTCTTGCTGTTTGCATCCGAACAACTGGTCTCGTTGATCCTTGGGAGGGGGTCTCTCTGGCGGAAGACACCCCCCAGGGTTCTTTCACTCTCCATCTTCTACCTTGTTCCCACTCTTCAGCCACTGCCTTTGTCTATTCTGTTTCCTCTTGTGAGTGAGATTTATGGTTCCTTTCTTGGGTCCTCCCCGTTATTATCATCTTGGGGTCTGCACACTGTAGCATGTCTATCCTGTACTATATGACTAAAATCCACTGATAAGTGAGTACATACCATGTGTGTCTTTCTTGGTCTGTGTTACCTCACTTGGAATAATCTTTTCTAGTCCACCCATTTGCTTTCAAACTTCATGATTTTTTTGTTTTTAATGGCTGAGTTGTATTCCATTTTGTTAATGTACCACAGTCTCTTTATCCATTCTTTGGTTGAGGAAAATCTATACTGTTTCCGTCTCTCAGCTATTAAGAACCCGTATCACTATTAATGATTCTCTGCTATGCTTGCAGACAGAATTCTACCACAGTTGTCCTCTTGGAGGTTCCATCCTGCAATGGCTTAAAACAGATACTGAGACTCACATCCAAACATTGGCTGAAACATGGGAAGTCTACTGGAAAAGAGGGGAAAGGCTAATGGACCTAGAGGTGACAAAAGCTCCACAAGAAGACTATCAAAACCAATCAACCAGGGCCCAGAGGGGCCTATGGAGTCTGAAGCACCAACCAATGACAATGCATGGTCTGGACCTAGGTCCTCTACTTATAAGTATCCGATGAGCATCTTAGGCTTCATGTGGCCCTTAGGGAAATAAGGTATATCTCAGACATAGACTATGTTGACTGCTTTTTGTTCACTTCCCACTGATGGGACTTCCTTACCAGGCCACAGGGGAGGAAGAAGAACTCAGTCCTCATGTAAATAGATGAGCTGGGGTGTCTGGATAGAGCAGCTTCCCTTTTCTGAGGAATACGGGAAGGGATATGGTAAGGAGGGTGGGACAAGTAGGAGAAGAGGGAGGGGCCTATGACAGAGAAGTAAATAGAATTAATTAATTTATAATAATGAAAAAATTCATTAGGATATTACTGTGTCTTCCAAGTCATCATGCACTTTAACTGTATGGTATGGTCTTAAACACATTATGTAATCTCACTGTGCCTCAAGGTTTTGTTTTGTTTTTTTTTTTTTCCTTCTCTTCCAAGTACCTCTCCATTGTCTGGAAATTGTAGTGATTTTTATAAAGTACAAATCCATAGCTACAAGCTCCCTACTTAGCTGCCTTGCATTTCCTCTTGATGACAAAAAAGTCCAAAGTCCCCATTATGATTCTAGGCCATTGAAAATGGCTCCCACGTCTTTTAAGCCTCCCTTTCACTGCACATTTCCTGTATGCAATGCACCCTTAACCACACCAAATGCTCTTCTCTTATGTACTCTCTGTATACTCAGGGGTTTTTCCCTTTTGTATCCTTATGGAGGTTCACTCCACCTGTGTTGCTGTTCCCATTTTTATTTCCTTTCTTTTAAAGATTTTTTTAAGACTCTTTTTTCTCTTCTTCTTTTTAAAGAGTACTTTTAGTCATTTCCACTTCTGGCCTCAGGTTTTTCATCATTCATTCAACCAATCATTGGGTATTTACTGAAAAATAGTCTTGAGCCAAGCTCTGTTCAGACAATGGTGAGGAGAGCAGTATGGGTGCTGTCTTCCATGGCACTTAGAGGTTTTCAAGGTAGCTGGGCATATTATTGGTAGTAGGGAAGGAACACTAAGTGCATGAGCCTTGGCTGGGGCCCACGCAGAGAAAGCTTCCTAAAGGAAGGAAGTTTTTAAGTTGAACTGCAGAGGTGGTAAGAGCTATCCAAGCAACTGGCCAAGCGAACACATCTCTCAGCAGCCTAGTAACCTACTTCAGCTTCAAAGCCCAGTGAGCCCTGTCTGTGTTCAGAACGCCTCAGTAGAGATTACTCATCTATGTGGCTCTCAAACCACCTTTGACTTCTATTAGAATATGTATTACCATATTCCTTACATTAACATATTCATGGCAAACATGATAATTAAAGTCATGGTAAATATTCAAATTGGAAGTTGCCGAACTTTAGAAAAGACTCTTAATCAGTGTTCTCTTATCTCAGAAAGACAGCTTGAATGCTATGGGTGCATTTTTATTCCTTCCCAGGAAAGCTGCTCAGCCAAGCACCTACACATGTCCTTAGAAGGTAGTTACTTTTACTGTGCAGCATTAGAACTGGACACAGCATATACACCAAAGTTCAGGCATTGCTGTAATTAAGGTGAAGCACCTCTCTACAGATTATTCATTTTATTCATTCAAGGATTTTATGGAGCACCCACTATGTACCAATGACCATTATTCAGTGCTCAGAATATGGCCCTGAGATATACTTTCATATTTGCTGTGTTGCAGTGGGGACTTCTTAACCATTCTGAAGCTATTGAAATATCTTTCTAATTATAAACTGTGATGAGTCTAAGAAGGAACCTGACAATAGGATTGACCTACATGGGTTGAGAAGAAGGAAATGACATTGGAGGCGAGGTCTAGCCATTCATGTATCTCTTTGCTGAATGCAAGAAACAAAAGAGAGCAAGGAGAGAAAAGCAGAAATGTTAATTAGGAAGAGTAAAAGGGCCAGTGTGTTGCTGTGCAAGAGAGTCCAGGGGAGTGCAAGACGAGGTGAAGCTGCGAAGATGGGATTGACAGTAGACAGAACCTTTTAATCCCTATTGAGAATTTCTTATTTTGAATTTGAAGAACAATAGGAATACATGGGAAGTTTTAAATAGAAAGTGACCCGATTGGATTTGAATTTTGACGCATCACCCTGACCACAGTATGTGGAGAAAAAGAAATTGTACTAGTGATAGAGCCTGGAAACATGCTTTTCTGAAGACTGTCATAGGTGACAGTTGCCAGAGCATGGAGCTTTGGCTAAATTAGCTGTGAGTCACTCAGTATGATCATAGCTGTAACAGACTCAAAGCCTTTCAACTGAGAAAAGTATTTGAGTCTTGATGGAAGCAAAAATTAAAAGCAAATAGAACTATTTAGCTTGGATTCACTTTTCTCTATTACACCCAGTAAGAGAGTCTAACCACCTATCTTACGAGGAAGACAAGAAAAAAAAGGGACTCGAATCTCACCCTGTGGTTTTAATATCCATCTGCTAAATCCTCAGAAGACCTCCAGTGGTGTGCTTATTAACAGTGTTCCCAACAAGAGCACTGACAGTGGAACTCAGGGTTCACTTCATGTGGCTGTAGACTGGGAGAAAGCAACCTTTGAGCCCACCGTCCGCTCCAGCGCCTCAAACCACATTAACAGACAAACCGTGACAACAGCTGGAAGCTTGTCACTTAAAAGAGTCCATTAGAGGGAAATACAGAAAACCTCTGAGGGGGAGAAGCCAGAGGAATGCTCTTCTTCTGACTTCATGTGAGTCATACAGCAGGGAGCCTCAAGATTGCACTTGTCAAATGATTGTTGCTGAACTCATCAAGAAGCAAGGCCATGGCCTAAAAACAAATCAGATGCAAGGGTGTCCAAAAAGGGTAATAGAAAAAGACCTTGAAAACTGGCCTGGGGAGAAGGCAAGGATGAATTACCAGGCTCCATTTGTGGCCCAGCTGGGAGTACAGATAGGATCTCAGTCATCCTATCCTGATCTCATGCTCCATTTCAGTTCATTTAAATTAACATTAAATTGAGGACCACAGGGTATCCAAGGGAAACCAAAGCTTCTAATGTATCTATGGCTTTTTCTTGACCCTGGGAAGGCAGAGTGAGACTTCACAGATGACATAAGAGGCAAACTACTGGTATCATATGGGACTACTCACACTATATAGTGAGCTGTATAAAAGTTAATAATAATAATTGAAATGTGTTATTAAACTGGTAGATGTCGAAATACACAATCATATATGGGTTTTTGTATGTATATGTCAATGGCAATTCATATAGAATATATACATAGTATCACATATACAGATAGATAAGTAGATACTGCATATATATGTATGTATATATATATGTGTGTGTGTGTGTGTGTGTGTGTGTGTGTACATAAGTACATATACATGCATCATGTTCAACTATTCCAATATGAAAACATGTGAGCTGCAATTAGTAGGCTTGGGACCATTCTAAATGAGGATAATTTTTGTTTGAAAGACATCAGAGACAGAGATGTCTTCAGGCCTTGACTTATATGTACACATGCAGTCATGCACACAAACACACACACAGACACACACACATACACAAAATTCATTTTCTGAACAACTGTTCAGAGTTCTGCTATATTATTTTAAATAAAATTTACATATTAGATATTCTGTGTATCAAGATTGCCACAGAAATTCAAAGTGATTTCCAGAAGAAAGGTTATCTGATACTATATTTGAATTAGGTGAAGGGAATCAAAGAAAAAAAGATATAAAAAAAATTGTTGTGGAATAGTGAGCAAATATGGCTGCTTCTGGTGTGCCTTGAAGTTTAAGGAAAGAAAATAATGGATCAAAACTTAAATACTTTTGTCTGTACCACTGAGAAAAGCAGCTTTTGTCCCTCAGGAATGGCTAGTGCTGAGGATTCCATGCTGGATAATCGGGGTCAGATTTGTGTCCCGGGAACAGTTGACTAGGAACAAAGTGGTAGCTGTAGGGATATTCCCAGAAATAATCAGCTCTTAAATATACTGATAAACCTCCAACACAAGGCATAAGAGCCCCTCTTTGTATTTGGTGTTAAAGTTAGTCCATGAGACTTCTAAAACATAGGCTACTGCCTTTGGTTGCCTCCCAGAGGGGGAAAGTAAGTCTCTACTGTTGAGAACACCAAGCACTTTGGAAATAGGACCCAGAGGACCCAAGCTGGATCTAACTTGAAAGCTTCCTCCTTGAAGACTACCTTCAGGGTACCCAAAGGTGACATGGGAACTTCCAAGAGACTTTTTTTGAGACTTGGTTGAATTTAATAGGCATCTGGGTACTATTTTATTTGTTAGTCAGTAGAGGTCCAGAAGCCCTTTCCAGCAGTTAAGAATCAAGGACTAAATTACCAAGAAGAAGGATCAGGAGTGGGGATTTAAAATGGTGCCAAAGATGCCAATAACAACAACAACAACAAAATGAAGATATGCAGGCTACACAGATATATACATATATATATATATAATGTTACCTTTATATAAATGTAACATTGATGGTAACTTGGAAATGAAAGTTTATTGTAGTCAGATGCTATTTTCACTCTCCTAGATGTTGCGAAGGCTAATTTCATGTGTCATTTTGACTTTGCCACCTGATACCCAGATATTCTGGTAAAGATTATTTTTTGGGTACATCTATAATTGTATTTTTGATCTGCGAACATTTGAAAAGAGTAGATAGAAGCGAAAAGATAGCTTTCCCTGATGAAGGAAGGCTGTTTTCAATCCGCTAAAGCCCTAAATAAAGTAATGCATAATGGCTACCTTTCACTTGGGAAGAGACTCTCAATGAGGGATTGTTTGTTTTTTTCTATATCTGTGGGGCATTGTTCATTAAGTGATGTGGGAAGACTCAGCCAATTGTGGGCAGCACAATTCCCTAGGCACGTGGCCCTGAACTGTGTAAGAGTGCAGAAGTCAAGTTGAGCTCAAGCAAGTGAGCATGTGTGGATTTACTTCACACTGCTATTGATTGTAGCTGTGATGCAACTAGCTGCTTGAACTTTCTGCCTTCACATCCCCATAAGGATGGACAACAACCTGGAATTATGAGCCAAATAACCTTTTTCTCCTCTGTGTCAGTTTGTCAAGGATTTTTATCACAGCAACAGAAATGAAACTAACACAAAAGCTATGTAAATGATAAATTTTCTTTATATAATTAAGTAGAATCTTTCATCTTTTCCTGTCTTCATACACCAAAAGTTAGATGAGAAGCTACATCATGGGTTCTCCTGGTTCCCAGAAGTACAGACTCTGACTCAGACTATACCACCAAACTCTTCTGGGTGTTCAGCTCATTTGCCAATTTCAGATTTAAGACTTACCAGAATTCAGAAAAGTGTGAAACAATTTCTCCTCTCAATCCCTAATACACACACTTCCACTTCCACTGTTTCTCTGCAGAACCCATGCAACATCAATGTCCTGGCAATGACATAAAAGTAAGAGTTTACAGCGAATTGATGTAGTCATCACTGAATGTGTTCACTTGCATACAGGGTATTTTCTCTTAAATTTGATAACATGAGCTGTAAACTTTGCCATTTGGCATTGCAAAGCTGGAAATCAGTGTTCCTCATTTCAAAAAGGTTTTTACTGGAAAGGGATTTTGGTTTCATAAACTGGTTTAAATGTAGGGCCCTGGGTTGGACAATTCTAGTTGACATGTTGATCTGCCACAAAGATCCCTTTTTAGGAACAAAGGGTGCATTGTTTCTAATGTTAAGAGTAACGTAAATGAATAACCCGTAACTCTCAGCACTTATTAAGGATTGTATTGGGCAAAAACTATTGTGTTGTCTAGTGTTACATACTATCTCAGGAACAGCCTTTATCCAGTAGTTAAAACAGGAGTACAAAGATATGAGGTAGCCCAGAGCATCTGGGGCCAGCAGTCGCTGGTTACTCTTTTCAGTAGAAGACATCTACATGGCAGTCAGTGAGAAATCAGATTAGTGGCTTCCATTATACCCCATGAGAAGTTTGCTGATTTTCTTCTACTGCTTATAATATGTCTTCTTTCTGTGACTTAAGATATTTCTGTCACCCTTGTTTAAATAAATTGGATCAAGGTATGTTATCCCATAGTTGTCTTCATGTTCTCTTTGCTTTGGGTAAGCTAAGATCCTAGGACCAAGGAAGCTTAGAGTTTTCTTTGTTTTCTGAAAGCTCCTCTCGAATATACAATAATCAGTGTCTTCTAATTCATGTTCCTCTGTTTTCCTTTTGGACCAATTATACATGTGTTAGATTCCTCAAGGAAGGTCTATATCTCACAATTGTTCTCTTTTGCCTTTCAATCTCTTCCTCTTTCTGGGTTTCATTCTGTGTCTTAACAACACTTAACTGCACTGACTTTTTCTTTCATGTTGACTGTGTTGTTATTTCCACTGAATTCATTTTTTATATGAGCGTTACAATGTTTATTTCTTAAATTTCACGGGGATGGGAGAGTGAACTTGTATGGAGGCCTGAAGTTAATGTCTAGTACTTTCCTCCTTGATCATTTTAGAGTTAGTGTATTGAGTCTCTTGCTGGATGATCACCAAGCTGTGTTGCTCCATCTGACCAGCTTACTCCATGGAGCCTGTGTCTATGCCTTCTGAGTGTTGAGATTACTGCAGCTGCCAAGCCTGGTCATCTTCAACACAGATTCTGGGGATATGAACACTCAACCTCATGCTTGCATGGCAAATCTATTCACTGGCTCATCTCCATATCTCTTTCTGAACTCCTCAAAAATTACTCTGTTCACATTTGATTTGTTTGATTCTTTTTATAGTTTTTGCTCTCCTCTTCTGGAATGTTCACTCTCCCTTCGCTGCTCCAAACCTGCCATGGCAAAGACATCTATATCACTACAACCTCATTTCCTCCCTTGCCTGACTTGGTCTGAGGATGGTAGTGGATTCTTGCTGTTTCTCATCTCCTGGTTCCTTACGGTGGAAGCTGGGGGTGAGTGCTGTGTAGGTGTTCTCTAATTATGGGGGTAACCAGTGACTGGTGATGCCAGCTGTTTCACAACTCCATAGAAACATTTGGGTTGGGAAAGAAAGACCCACGTTTCCCTGAGGCTGCTCTCGGTATGGCAGAGGAAACTAGATCCAAGCTCTACCAGTATAATTCAGGATTCTTCATGTAAGTCAGAATTAAGACCAGTACTTTTCTCTGCATAAGTCCTTTACCCATCAGATCCACAAAAGGCTTTAACTCCCTACTCTTGCTATATTCTTCACATATCTCTCGACATTACATGTCTTGAACACCCCAGTCACATTTTGATATGCTTTTTGGAGGATCTAAATGGACAGTGACATCTTGTTTGGCTTTTTATCCATCGCAATACATTAAAAAAAAGCCAGGCCCTCCATATTAAGTCCCTTCAATTGCTATACGTAGCACAGCCCTTTTGATTGTTGTTGTTGCTCTTAATTGACTCAGATGAAAACAGAGCTCAGTACTAAGTAGATATTTCAGGCCTAATAATAAATGGATAGCTTATCAGGAAGGACTCTGCTCCTCACCTCTGCTTCAAACAAAGGAGTTTTACTTCTCCATTCTGCTGTAAAACACTTTGTGTATTTTTAAAACAGTTGTGTATAGGGCTGGGCAGCTTTCCCTCAGATGTTCATTAAGCTCACCAGGCATTCTTACACTGCTTACTTATAGCTGGGGACTGCCATTTGTCCAGCTTACCCTATTAATATCTTAAGGTCACTAGCTAGGAGGCTTGAGAATGATGCTCAAGAATTTTTGGAAAGTACAAATACAGGCTTTCAGCTTGAAACTTGTCTTGGTTCTCATCACATGCTACAAAAATAGCACAGGATTTATTTGACCTCATGGGGTCCAACACTATTTATAAACAACACACACTGAGTTTGAGACATGAAAGATGTGTCCCACTGGCTAGACAGGGGCAGGGGGCTGACTTGATTGTCTCTTTATTCTTTTTCTCCCTGGAAGTCCAATTGATCAGGAATAATTTGCAAGCTGCCTGTTTTAGGCAGGTGAGGATCCTCAGACACTACTGTTGTTACAATCCTTCATTTTTACCTTGATTTTATTCATTTACTTGTTCGTTTATTTTGCTTCTTTAGGAAATAAAATTTGTTTTTCCAAGAAAAGTAAGTTATGTCTACAAGTTAAAGCCATTTAAACACCTGACCACCGTTTTAGGGGCCAAGGATGTTAGGTTCCAGGGTAGCAGCATCTCTGGAAAGATGTCTTTGTGGGGAGTATGAACATTTTCTCAAAGTTCTGAGTTGTAGTTAAAACGTTAACATACACAGGTTCTCCATGACATGCAACAAGTGAAGTCTTCTCCCCCAATTGTGACTTCTAACTACAGTTTGCCGTTCAGTCTTACCATGTGTTTGCTAACCAAACTTCTATTTGAATTTCTAAAATTAAAATTATAATGGCAAAAATGTTTTCTTTCAAAGAACTGTTTAAGTATAAGGCTCTAAACTATGTACCAGGTAACGGTGCCACTAACATGGAGTGTGGTCCTAGTTAAAGAACCCTTAGGCATATTGTCAGAAAGGAAGCAATCTCTAGGATGAGGCATCTCTGGATTCAGGGTCCAGGTACACTGAATTGGTCTTTGCATAGGTTTTCTGACTTTTCCAAAAATCAGTCTACCTCTGAACACTGGATAATTAAAACTGTCTTAAAGAACTAACTTCCTTAGTTGGTGTCTTTCTGTTTTTATGTAATCTTTCATAACTTAAGTAGATTGTATTTCCTCTTGTGTGCAATAGAAACAATGATATTTAATTTGGTATCATGTTATGATTGTTATGAGACCAAAGAAAATAAAAGTTCTACATCTAAGACCTTTTCAAGGTATACTATTAAGGTATTATTACAGTATGAACAATAGATAAAGACTTTGCTAATTAAAAAGTCACTAATAAAAAGAAATAGTAAAAATGAAAATGAACTTTTTTAGGAACAAATGGAGCACCCATGATGAAAATAATGAGCTTTTGTGTAATGTGTGTGGCATTATGTTGATCTCACTAAAAGATTGAAGAAGGATGGTTTGATTCTTCAGGGAACTATCACTTTTTTTCCATTTTTATTATTATTATTATTAATTACACTTTATTCATTTTGTATCCCCCCATAAGCCCCTCCCTCCTCCCCTCCCAATCCCACCCTTCCTCCTCTTTCTGCATGTATGCCCCTCCCCAAGTCCACTGATAGGGGAGGTCTTCCTCTCCTTCTTTCTGATCTTAGACTATCAGTTCTCATCAGAAGTGGCTGAATTGTCATCTTCTGTGGCCTGGTAAGGCTGCTCCCCCCTCAGGGGGAGGTGATCAAAGAGCAGGCAAATCAGATTGTGTCAGAGGCAGTCCCTCTTCCCATTATTATGAACTGCCATGGGCTACATCTCTGCAGGGGTTCTAGGTTATCTCTATGAATAGCCCTTGGTTGAAGTATGAGTCTCTGGGAAGTTCCCTGTGTTCAAATTTTCTTGTTCTGTTGCTCTCCTTGTGGAGTTCCTGTCCTCTCCAGCTCTTGCTATTTCCCACTTTTTACTTAAAATTCCATTCACTCTGCCCGACAGTTGGCCATTAGACTCAGCATCTGCTTTGATAGTCCGCAGGGCAGAGGATTTCAGAGGCCCTCTGTAGCAGGTTCCTAGGTTGTTTCCTGTTTTCTTCTTCTGATGTCCTTCCTCTTTGCCTTTCAGGATGGGGATTGAGCGTTTTAGTTAGGGTCCTCTCTTTTGCTTAGTTTGTTTAGATGTACCAATTTTAGTGGGTTTATCCTATGTTGTATGTTTATATGAGTGAGTATATACTGTGTGTGTCTTTTTGCTTCTGGGACAACTCACTCAGGATGATCCTTTCTATTTCCCACCATTTACCT
>REGO01000949.1:355538-381174 GCA_010120015.1 Rhombomys opimus
GCTCTTGGTTTCATTGATTCTTTGAATTGTTTTATTTGTTTCTAATTGATTGATTTCAACCCTGAGTTTGATTGTTTCCAGCTGTCTGCTCCTTCTTGGTATGTCTGCTTCTTCTTTTTCTAGGGTTTTTAAGTGAGCCATTAAATTGCTTGAATGAGCTGTCTCGAATTTCTTCTTGAAGGCACTTAGTGCTATGAATTTTCCTCTTAGCACTGCTTTCATTGTGTCCCACAAGTTTGGGTATGTCGTGTCTTCATTTTCATTGATTTCTAGGAAGACTTTAATTTCTTTCTTTTTTTTCTTCCCTGACCCAGCTGTCATTTAGTAACAAGTTGTTCAGTTTCCACGTGTGTGTAGACTTTTTGCTATTTTTGTTATTGTTGAGGTCCAGCTTTATTCCATGGTGATCAGACAAGATACAAGGGATTATTTCAATCTTCTTTTATCTGTTGAGGCTTGCCTTGTGACCAACTATATGGTCTATTTTGGAGAAGGTTTCATGAGGTGCTGAGAAGAAGGTAAATTCTTTTGTGTTTGGGTGTAGAGTTCTGTAAATATCTCTTAGGTCCATTTGATTCACGACCTCTGTTAGAGACATTGATTCTTTGTTTAATTTCTGTCTTGTTGACCTGTCCTTTGTTGAGAGTGGGGTGTTGAAGTCTCCCACTATTAATGTGTGGGGATCTATATGTGGTTTAATTTTATCAATGTTTCTTTTACAAATGTGGGTGCTCTTGTATTTGGGGCATAGATGTTCAGGATTGTGATGTCTTCCTGGTGGAATTTTCCTTTGATGAGTATGAAGTGTCCTTCCCCATCTCTTTTTATTAATTTTGGTTGAAAGTTTATTTTATCAGATATTAGAATGGCTACTCCTGCTTGCTTCTTGGGTCCATTTGCTTGGAAAGTAGTCTTCCAACACTTTACCTTCAGGTAATGTCTATCTTTGTGCCTTAGGTGTGTTTCTTGTATGCAACAGATTGCTGGGTTTTCTTTATGTATCCATTCTGTTATTCTGTGTCTTTTTATTGGAGAGTTGAGTCCATTGATGTTGAGAGAGATTAATGACCAGTGGCTGTTAGATCCCTTGATTTTGATGTTGGCTGTGGTCATAAGGTTGTGTGCTTAGCTGCTTTTTGTTTTACTGTAGTAAGGTTAATTATTTCCTGTGTTTTCTTGAAAGAAGCTAATTTTTTTGGGTTGTATTTTCCCTTCCAGTGTCTTCTGTAATGCTGGATTTGTGTGTAGGTATTGTTTAAATTTGTTTTTGTCATTGAATATCTTGTTTTCTCTGTCTATGAGGACTGAGAGCTTTGCAGGGTATAGTAGCCTGGGCTGAAATCTGTGTTCTCTTAGGTTCTGCATGATATCTGACCAGGCCCTTCTGGCTTTCATAGTCTCTGTTGAAAAGTCAGGTGTGATTCTAATGGGTTTGTCATTATATGTTACTTGGCCCTTTTCCCTTGCAGCTTTTAGTATTTTTTCTTTGTTCTGTATACTTACTGTTTTGATTATTATGTGGCGGGAGGATTTTCTTTTCTGGTCAAATTTGTTGGGTGTTCTGTAGGCTTCATGTATTCTTATTGGCCTCTCCTTTAACTTGGGAAAATTTTCTTCAATGATTTTGTTGAAAATATTTTCTGGGCCTTGGAGAAGGGAGTCTTCTTTTTCCTCTATACCAATTATTCTTAGGTTTTGTCTTTTCATATTGTCTTGGATTTCTTGGACAGTCTGTGTCAGGAGTTTTTTGAATTTAACATTTTCTTTGACAGATATATCGATTTCTTCCATTGTATCTTCTACACCTGAGATTCTTTCTTCCATCTCTTGCAGTCTGTTGGTTATGCTTACCTCTGTAGTTCCTGTTTTCTTCCCTAGATTCTTCCTCTCCATTATTTCCTCCATTTGTGTTTTCTTTAATTTTTCCAGTTCTATCTTCAGGTCTTGAGTTGTTTTGTTTACTTCCTTCACCTGTCTGATTGTACTTTCCTGTTTTTCTTTTAGTTCCTTCAACTCTGTTTCTTTTATTTCATTCAGTGCTTTAAGCATTTCCTTTCTAAAGGCCATAAACTGTTTGGCTGCAACTTCCTCTATTTCTTTACGGATGGCAATATTCTGTTTGAGTTTATCTTCCTCTATGTCTTTACGTATCTTATTTGTTTCCTCTGTTATCATCTTCATGAGCATAGTTGTTAGGTCATCTTCTTGGATTTCAGTTATTCTGGGGTGTCCAGGGCTACTTGCCCCTGGGTAACTGGGTTCTGGAGATGCCATATTGCTCTGTCTTTTGTTGCTTGAGCTTTTACACTGGCCTCTACCCATTGTGCTATCTTAGGTGTTTGGGGTTATTTTCTGGTGGTTCCTGGGGATCCTGTGATGGAGAGAATCCCCTTTGCCGAAAGCTGGTTTTTCCTGAAGGAAGTCTTCTCAGCTTTTTGGGTATAGTCCCTGGATGGCTGGCGTTTTTTCAGGAATTGCTGCTGCTCACCTCAGGGATAGAGACCTGAGTGGTAACTGTGGTCTTTGTCAGTCAAGAGGGTTCTCCTCTCACCCAGGGAAGTCCTGAAGCCAGCTGCCCTGTTTCTGGGTTTCTTGCTGTAAATTTAATGATCAGCTGCTGTGACCCAGTTGCACATCTGGTGCGCAGCAACTGTTTGTGCCTGTGTCTGGAGCACAGCTGAGTGATGGCGGCTCGGCCCCACCAATCTGCAAGACTTTTTCCAGGGAAGGACTGGGTGATTTAATTCAGTACAGTTTCCTTCCTTCCTTGTGGATTCTCTGGAGACAGGGACTCCCAGTCTCTTTTTTGCCCTGGGGTGCACTGCTCAGTCTCCGCCAGCTAGCTGGCTTGCAGAAACTGCTTGTGTCTGCCTTTCTGGCCTTTGGGATTCTGGGCGTCTGCCTAATCTGGGTAATTTTCCCCGAGACCTTTTCAGTGTGGGGGTGTCGGCTGAGTGCTCTGAGATTATACCAGCCGTTTCCCTCCCTGTGGGTTTGCACCTGACAGTGAAACTCAGTCTCTGGTGCCCTGGTGCCCTGGGGCCCACAGTTCTAGCTGAGGCAGCGAATCAGGCGCACAGGCAGGGCTCTGTGCAGGCGCCTGGGTCCCCGACTCTGGCTCTGGGCTGGCTCCTGGGGTGCCCGAGGAACCCGAGTCTTTTCCAGGGGATGTCTGGGTGACCTAAGGTCAGTCCCAATTGTTTCCTGTATCGTTGGGTTATCTTTCGACTGAAAATTCCAGTCTCTGATAGTGTGGTGCGCATGGTTAGGTCTGGGACCGTGACCAGAGACACTCACGTGTGGCTCTGGGCTGGTGGCCAAGAGTCTGGTGGAACTGGATCTCTTCCTCAGTTTAGCTGGGTGAGTTAAAGCTGATTGAATCCCCCACCGTGGGGTATCCTCTCACCTGGGAAACACAATCGTCTGTGTTTTATGGCCTCGAGTTCTGATTGCTGGTCACTGTGCTGATCCCGCTGTGTTGTTGGTCAGAATGAGAGTCCTCCCGGCACCGCCATCTTGCCCCGCCAAAAACTATCACTTTTTTTTTTTAAATGCTGTTTACAGTGTTTGAGATTTTCAGCATGAAAATTCATTCTGTTTTTCTAAAGCAGAAGTGCAGGAAATAACTAGCACCGATGAAATATCCATTGTTTGTTTCATATTTCCCAACCATTAGACACTTTAATCTTGAAAGGTGTTTTACATTAGAAGACTCTGTACTGGTATACAGAATAGACAGTGGAAGACAAAATGTTGAAGTCGTTTGCCCAAGGACACTGTCAGAGCCAGTAAGTGATGGATTTGGTACTTAATGCCAGATATATCTAACTTGAAATCCTGTGCTCTTTCTTCCACAGCCCTCTGCTTTGAGGTTAAGACCACAGCATTAGGAGTCTCTTTTTGAAATTGGAAAAGAGGCACTTGTTGACTTCCCATCAATCACTTGTGAGCACGCAGCACATGGAAATTCCTGGCCTTTGAGTGACTCTCCATAGCTGTCCTAAAGTCATGTCTTGGAGTCTAGAGGTGCTGATGTCACCTAGTGGACAAGGAAAGAAATTGGTGTTGGTTTCCTACTTCTGGGGTATGGTGGTTTGAATGAGAATAGCCCCCATAGGCTCATTTGAACACTTCATACCCAGTTAGTAGAACTATTTAAAAAAAAAAAAAAAAAAAAAAAAAAAAAGGAGGCATGGCCTTGTTGGAAGAGGTGTGTCACTGGGGATGGGCAGTGAGGTTTCAAAGGCCTATTCCAGGCTTTTGTCTCTGTCTCTGTCTCTGTCTCAGCCTGCAACTTCTGGATGAGATGTGAGTTTTCAGCTGGGTGGAGCGACTGCTCAGCACCATGCCAGCCTGCCTGCCACTGCTCTGAAGCATGCTCCCACCATGCTTGTCCTTGACTAACCCTCAGAAACTATAAACAATCCCCCTTCCTTTATAAATTGCCTTGGTCATGGTGTGCTTTCATAACAATAGAATGATAATTAAGACAGTTGGGTTGTGCTCTTTCCAGGGCTTGGTTTGGCTATAGTGTTTGTACTTTCTTTTCAGTAAGCTATCTGTCTTCCAGTTGGGAAATATAAAATAGAGCAAAGGAAGAAAATATTCTGAAATGGACTGAAAATGACAGCAGGAAGAGCAGCCATGGGCTGAGGCTGGAAGGACGCTGCTAGCTCAAACAAGCTTCTTCAAAAGGAAGGATTTTTTTCAATACCTCTTCAATTTACTGCTCTAAAAAGGATTAAGATCTTCAGAGTGTGAATTTTTTTGAAGGAATGAAAAGTAAAATTTTGAACTGAACTTGTTGAATAAATAGTCTAGCTGTCAGAGGATATAATAGCAAAGATGAGTTCTTTGTATAATGATTTGTATTGATGATAATGTGTAAGTAAGAGAACTTCATTTACTGCTGGTGTAAAGATGCCAATGACACATGATTGAGAGTTTGGAGAGAAGATAATCACTGTTGCAATCTACTGTCTGATCAGAGTCTATAATTATAAAGTTTTATTTTTTAAACTTTTTATTGATTTTTATAAATTTCTTGTCATGCACCCCATTTCCACTCATTATCCCATCCTCCATTTGTGCCCCCCCACATTTGCAGCCTCTCCCCCAAAGAAAACAGAAAATGACAACAACAAAACCCGTCTCACTGTGGAAGTTGCAGTATGTCACTGTGTGCCACACAGTATACCCTTTTGCTCAAACAGCTTTTCTTGCAAATGTTCATTGCAATGAGTCAAAGGTCTAGTACTAGGCCTTTGACTTTGGCTACACTGTCAATACTGGATCCTCACTGGCACTTCTCTCAGATAACCTTTTGTTGCCCTGTGTCATGGAAATCCTGCAGCTTTGGTTCTTCAGAACTGGCGCCCTCACATGCTCCAGAACATAGATGGAGTGGACCAAATCAAAGCCCTGGATCTGGGCCTGGTGGTTGCTAAGTTGGTTAGCCTGCCAGCTCTCCTGCTTTGTCCACAGTGGGTGGCAGCTCTCCTTCCTTCCTGCAGGAGCCATCAAGGGATGGGGCCAGCTCTCCTATATTCATGCCCTCACCACCCAACCACCTACCACCAGAGCAGCTGGTAAGGGCAGAACCAGCTCTGTGCTGCCCTCAGACATGGACCAATGTAGCAGCCCAGATCAGGGATGTCCAGATGGCCTTTGGAGGTAACATAGGCCACAGACATTGATTAAGATCTTGCTGCTGCAGGGACAGAGAACCAGACATGGCCTTCTGTGGCAGCATGATCGTGAACATCTTCATGGCCTCAGGTGGAAGCACAGGCTACTCACATCTGGCTGTTTCTCACCACCAGTTCCACCTTTCTTGGCAGTGCGCAAACCACACTGCTTCTCTTTCTAGGCTGGCTCTCCACCACACTCTTGCACATCATAGTGGTGCCTTCTCACTCAAGCTGCATGGCAGCTGGTAGGCCTTTGTATATCTTCTGCCCACCCATGGGCCTCTCGAGGTTGGAATTTTTAGAACACAGGAATAGTACAATAGAACTGCTGTACTCTTTGCATTGGTCACACAGGAAGCACATGGTTTATATGCTTGTCCAGAGAGCCATGGATCTCAAATTATGGCCTGTACACCTGTAGTATCAGGACCACCTGAGAGCTCTAACTGCAAACTCCCAGGCCTATCCCAGACTTTCTGAGTCAGAGTCTTCAGTTTATCAAGATCCTTGGGTAACTTTTATGTAAATTAAGATGCAGTAGAACCTGGTTTGTTGGGACTTTTTCTCTTAGTGTCTGTGTAGTCTTGGGGGATATCGACATGATGCTTAGTGGTTGCTTTTAATGTGACATTGACTCAGTTTCTCATGGGAGCAGTGTGTCTATTAGCAACCACAGCCTTCTGAAAAATCTGCCAAATTAGGAAGGAGTTTGATCTAATTATGTATTCCAAGAAAGAAAACCCTGATCAGAACCCTGCTATTCCTTTATCAGCATGAAAAATAACAAGGTGTACATCCCAATCCCAGTACGCACTCACTCTTTTCTTAAATTCCTGTTACATTTTGTCATCTTTGCTTCTCTTGCTCTTCCTTCTTCCTTCCTTAGTTTCCTCCCCTGTCCCTCTTCTTCTCTCCTTCCTCTTTTTCAGTGATGTTTGGTAACTGACTCAAGAAAGAAACTGTTAAAGATTTTAAATGCCAACTAGACTCCTCTCTTTCCAATTGTGTGACCCATATTCTTATCCTGAATGTGTGAAATCAGCCACAATGTACACCTAGGAAGTTGGTCAGCAATGCCTGTGAAGGCTAGACATGGCCACCACCTGTATGCCAGCTTCTTCTATTCACCTCCTTCTCAAGAACTTTTTTGTTTATTTCCTTTCTGTCATTATTACTCTCATCCTTCTCTCTTGTTTCTGCCTTATTTTTTTCTGTCTTCCTTTCTTATAAACCTTGACAATTATAATGAAATCAGGAATATCTGACATCCTCCTAAATCAAACACTTTTAAAGCTGTTAAAGTCAACTAAAAATTTAAAACAGATATAATTGCATTGAGGATAATTCCCAGCACTATAAACTACTTAATGGATTTAGAAGTAGTTGAGAATCAGATTTTCTAAAAACTCAGAGGTCCACATCCACACCCTCAGAAGCACTAAATTATTCATCAAATCTGCTCTTTTACTTGATTAAAACCATCATCTCCATTCAACTACTTATATTAAAAATAAGGGAACAGTAACACTTCAGTTAATTAGATTTGTGTGTGTGTGTGTGTTTGAGACAGGATCTCAATATGTAGACCAGGGGTCTAAGTTTATAGCATCCATGAACCTCTGCCTGTCAAGTGCTGGAACTACTGATATGTGCCAAAAGTCCACCTACAGTTATTTATTTTGAATGTTAATAATTAGGATGCTCAAAATGTGTTAGGACCAGGACATTTGGCTGGTATCTCTTATACCTATGATCTGCTTCATTCTCTCTAGATCTGTTCTGAAATATGCCAGTGACAAAGAAGCATTGCTTGGCTGGGGCTGGACAATTAAACGTCGCATTATGTTATTACCATAAAGAGTACTTGAAGTTCTTCTTAATCTATTTAAAAAGACTAAAACTTGTTCATCAGCTTTGGATTTCATGTTTAATTTTTAATATTAGGCTTTTTAAAAATATTGCCTGCTCCTCTACATGATGGTATTCACAAATATGTCTTATTGAACTTACTGATGCCTACCTTTCAATAGAGATCATATATAACAATCTACTAATTGAGCTCAGTGAATTATGGAGGGTTAAAATAGTACCATGGTGTAAAAATGCTAGAAGTTCATTCATTCAGTCATTCAACCCATAAACATTTGTGAGCATTATTGTGTGCCAGTCTCTAGTCCAGCGATGTAGCTGCAAAAATGAGTCAGCCTTGTACTTCAGGAGTTTACCATGCATATCTAACATACCATAGCTGTAATAGTTATACATCAATGTGGTGAGTGATGGACTAGTGGGACTGAGCAGTCAGGAAAAACAGAGGAATAAAAACTTCATATGGAGTAAGACAATGGGTAGAAATGTATGAAAAATGGTGGATTCTGAATTAACTTTCAAATAATTAAAAAAAACAACTAAAGCATAAAATGAAAACAGTTTATATGATAGAGAGCACAAACAGAATAGATTTCAGTAATACAGGTTCTATAAAATATTTAAAACTGGAACAGAGGGGGAACTAGAAAATGGATATAGGAGCCATATACAATGCTGAAAAAAGACTTCTAAAATCATATTGTAAAGCAAGTTTTTGTAAGAAACTATGGGAACAAGAGGATTAGTGAGTTGGGCTGAGAGGCAGGGAATGGAATGTGTGTGCAAGAATTAAATGTATTTCCCCAGGAAAAAAAAAATGTTTCATATCTATCAAAGAGCGCCATTTGCATTGCTACTGGTTATAAATCACTGACAGTTATAAATTGACATAGAGGGAGGCGATGAAAGACTCAACTCTATCATATTAAGCAACATAGGAAGTGTGCTTGAACTATGCCTAGTTTTCTGCTGAAAATACCTACACATCTTCTTTTCAATGCTTTTTTTTCAGTGCTTCTTGTGTTTTTCATACACTACTTTCTTTATTCTAAGTATTCTGTGTTAATTAAATTGTTGAATAACACAATAAAAGAATGATGTGCAAGATTCCCTTTCCACTCATTTAAGTCCCCTGACATTGAATCATAGCATCTCATCCTTAGAGTCTAGCATAGTGCTAGGCAGATTAGAAAGCACAATAGCAGGCTCCACCGAAGATGAAGTGAATGAGTTAGTGCAATGTAGGTTGATTTGAAGATGGAAATATTCATATAAATGATAACGATGTTAAAGTGGTTATGTTGATAAGATGAAATTGTGAGAACTATTTGGATGGGGGTCCTGCAGAGACTGATGCACCAACCCAAGAACTCTGCATGGAATAAACCTAGACTCCCTGCTCATATGCAGTCAATAAGCCGCTCAGTCTCCATATGGGTTCCCAAGTAAGGTGAGCAGGGGCTGCCTCTATCATGAACTTAGTTGCCTGCTCTTTGATCACTTGTCCCTGGTGATATGGCCTTGCCAGCCTACAGAGGAAGAGGATCCAGGCCATCCTGATGAGACTTGATAAACTATGGGCAGATAGCAGAGGAGGAGAACTCCCCCTTTCAGTAGACTACATTAAGGGGATGGGGGGAAGGGGAAGGAAGAATGGGACTGGGAGGAGTTAAGAAAGGGGGCTTCAATTGGGATACATAATGAATAAATTGTAAAAAATATTTAAAAATTAAAAAGAAGAAAATATGTGAACTATTTTTAGTATTTAGTGTTCACACATACCTCATAAGGTAACAGCCTAAACTTTTAGTAACAGCAAATTCCTTATAGCTTAATATACACCATGAAGTATACTTCCATTGAACATGCACATAGGAATGGAAAGTGAAACAGCAAGAACTTAGTTTGGGCTAATACAGAATTCTGATTCATGTACATCAAACTGTCAAACTGCTCTGACCTTTATCTTCCCTCTGCTGTTAGCTTTTGTTCTTGCCCCTTGTTGGTGTCTGAAGTCAAACTGACTGACAGGTGTGGCAAATCCCATTGCACCGGCCTTTTCTAAAGAGGATTGATGACCATGTAAGAACAGGCATTAACCTTAACCATGGCTTATTAACCTGGACCTTCAGGCAGTGGGCCCAGGAGCCTGCTTTCTTTATGATCAGTCAGTGGGATCCTGTGGGTATTAACATTTTCAGCGGACGCCTGAGTCAACTAAAGGCGAAAAGATTATTTCTCTTGAAAGTGAAATTGCCATTATTGACTCTGGAAATGAAGGGGCAATAACAAATAATACTTTTCTACAAATACACTATTTTTCAAAACAAATCTACTTGAAGAAATTTCTCAAATAATAATAATAACAACAACAAAAATAAAATAAGAATAAAAATTTGCATGTTATGATGACTTTAGAGTTAAAGAGTTGGCTTTGACTGTCTAATCGCTTCTCCTTAAGCACTTCAATTCACTTCACCGCTTGTAAGTAGTTGACTCTCACATGGTTTCTTTATCCTTCTAGTATTAAGATACAGTTACAAACTCCTTAACTACAAGACCTCTGGCAATGCCTCTAAGAAAGTTACATGTTTTGAAAATGACATCATTTGCATGTGTGCATTTGTACATGCATTAGTGTGTGTGTGTGTGTGTGTGTATGTGTGCTCATGCACACACATACGTATTATCAAAGGTACTCATACAAGCACATGTCTAAGTGTACTTGTGTGTATATGGAGAAGGTCAGAAAACAATCTCTGGCATAGTTTTTTAGGTGCCATTCATATTTTTTGTTTATTCTGTTAATGGTTTTTAGTGAGGTCTCTTACTGGCTTGGAACACATCAAGTAGGCCTGGCTGGTTGACCAGTAAGCCTAAGAGACCCACCTGTGTCTACTTCCCAGTAGTACAAGTGCCTGTCACCATATTCAGCTATATTTTATATCTTCTAGAGATTGAATTCAGGTTCTCGTTATGTAAGGGAAGCATTTTACAAACTGAGCTATCTCTTTAGCCCCTGAAATATCATTTCTAGACACAATGGAGTTGTCTAGTGATAAATACCATTTTATTATTTTTATTTTATATGTTTACATAACATAATGTTACTACTTTAAGAAAGCAACATGTGGACATGATCACTTACCAGCCCATCCTTTGTTTCTTCTAATCTAGCAGGAAGAGAACAAAGTAAAGGTATGCAAATATCCGACCAGGAAGATGATAATAGTGACCCTAAATTTACATAAGAAATGACCTCCAAACTGCTTGAGAAGTGCTAGAGTAACCACAGAGCAGGGAGACAGGTGAAGAATGCTGGTCTGACAGGATCCCAGGAGAAAGTTTACTAGGAGAAATGGCTGGAATGGGTACTTAAAGTGGGCATGGGATTTCACCTGATTGATAGATGTCAACTGGGAGATTATTCAAATGAACTCACATTCTGACCTCTGACAAATCTGTAGCGGAAATCTTGTGGGAAAATAGTAAAATGAAGTGAACCTGTGCTTGACATTTAGAGTACTCTTCTCATTGGTGATGCCAGTGATGGGGCTGACAGGATCAAAGAGGTCAAGAGTAACTGCCTTTTTCTTCCAAAGGAATATTGGAAATTCTGCGTGTTGTTAAATATGCTTCTTGCAACTATATTTACAGCTTTTAGAGGCATCCATATGCAACAGACTTTTCTAAATTTGAGGCAGCTCTGGGCTTGACTAAAAAGGATTCCCTGCTATAAGTGGTAGCTTAGCATTGCAGACTCGGTCAGGAAAATAATTAGCATCACTAACTCCTCTACATCACCACCAACAATACCAGAAAGGGAATACAGAAGCACAGACTAGAGGGAAAACAAAAGAATTTGTCTGGTAAAAGTTCTAGGGAGGCTAAGGACATTCTGAGAATAGCCGGCTAGGAGAAGCCACATGTGAGGGCAAGGAAAAGCTTTACTCAGTTTCTCCACGTGTTCTATCTCCCTCATCTACAGCATCCAGTTATTGAACTCAATGGGACTCAGGTAAAGGATGATGACAAAGGCCTTGATGGGGCAAAGAACTGACACCTCAACTCATTTGAACAGTACAATCACAACCAAACACACATTCATATAAACACAGTTAAAAAAGAAGGATTAGACAGGTGGTTCAAACACTTAAATAAAATAAACATGAAGAAGTGGGAGATGATCTAAAGACATAAGGCCAATGTTTTCACCCACAGAACAACATGGAAATATCAGTTATGATAATTGTAAACAACCAAAAGCTGAAAAAGTCAGGCATAGAAATATATTCCTGTAATACCACAGCAATTGTGGGGCCTAGACATGAAGGTTATCTATTCTTGGCCAGTTTGGGCAACACAGGAGAGTCTGCCTCAAAAACAAATAAAGCATGAAGAATGAATCAATAAGTTGAAAATCAAGTAAAAAAAACTCTCTCAGGGGCTGGAGAAATGCGGGTTAAAAGAATCAGAGTTTGGTTCCCAGCACCGTATACTGCCGTCTCACAACCACCTGTAACTACACTTTTAAGGATGTCTTATGCCCTCTCTGATGTAACTCCACTCATGTGCTTATACCACCCCTCCCCAAGAGGGGACCTCATGGGACCTCATTTCTCCTAATGGGTTGCCTTGTCTAGCCTTGACATGAGGTTCTGTTCATAGTTTTATTGTAACTTTTTAGGCCATGTTTGTGGAGGCCTGCTCTTTTTTTTATAGAAATGGTGGAGGAGTGGTGAGAGAGAGAGGTGGGGAAAGGGGAGTGGAGAGGGGAAACTGTGATGTGATGTATGAGAGAATAAAAGAAAAAGAAAAGAAAAAGCTAATTTTTGTAATGTTTAGTAAGACTTTAGCCAACACTTTTTTAGTAGAAAATGAAATGCAAATGAAGTATTGAATGAAAATCGACAAAATTAAGGAGACATGGTGCCTCATGACTAGAATTTCAGCTCTTCAAAGGCAGATACAAAAAGATCAGCATAAGTTCAAAGCCAGCCAAATCTACACAGTGGGTTCCAGGCTAGCCACAGTTATAGAGTGAGATGTTGGTGTAAGAAAGAAAGAATGAAAAGAAAATAAAGAAAGAATGAAAAGAAAAGAAAGAAAGAAAGAAAGAAAGAAAGAAAGAAAGAAAGAAAGAAAGAAAGAAAGAAAGAAAGAGAGAGAAAGAAGGAGAGATGGGAGGAAGAAAGGAAGGAAGGAAGGAAAGGAGGGAAAGAAGAAAGGAAGGAAGAAACAGACTGAAACTGGCCTTCTACAGAGACCTGCACACACGAAGACTAACTAACTCCTCTTTCTCCTGATGAGCTTAAGGTTCTATCTTGCTCTGTAGTTGGTGCTGTTTCATCAGAATGCGCACATCCCACATCCACAGACTTTCTGGATGTGTGCTTGCTTGACTATCCTTTCATTCCTTCCTGAACAGACAAGAGACACAAATGCAGAAAGCTGTAGGCATACAGGAGGATGAAACTGTTGATGATGCTCTCTATGCTTTCTGTCAACATTGCATCAGAGGAAGGCTTGGCCAAGTCTGGACCTCTTTCAGGAAAGGCTTTGCCGGTTCCCATGCTCTGAAGTGTTGGTCCTTGTCAAATATACATGCTCCCTAAAAATTTCATCTACTCCTTACACATTCATTGAAGGCTTCCTCCATTCCCTATGTATTGGAGGCCTTTCATAGTACTCTAACAAAAGAAAATCAGAGGATTTAAAACTAAAAGGACAACAATAAAAGCATTACCCTCCCCCAAACATAGGATCACTTAATAGAAAATGTTAGCAACTAACAAACTATTAGAGCAAATAGTTTAGAAAGTTTAAAAAAATCAGTCGACTTCAGGTTCTTCATTGAACTCTATCCTTTGCATCAGAGGCACACACAATATGAGCAAATGAATGAACCAGTGAGTATTTCACGCATCTCCTCATTTATATGCATTGCCAACACAACTGATTTTATGTCTTACAACTTTGCTTGTCACCTCCTTCAACTCACTCCTCACCACTCTCGATACTGGTGAACATTACTGGCATTTCTTATTAACCTGAAATGGCAGAGCTGTGTTTAAATCTTCTCTAATGCTCCTTTTCCTAAATTGTCTCCATCTGACTTTTCTTAGTGTCATGTTTCACCCTTAAACATGTTTCTGATATTACCTTTACAAATTGAAAGTTCTGCTCATTCTTTAATGTATATATGATACTCTTGTCTTCTTAGATTTTGACTAGATATCATTCTCCCTGTGTAGAGTAGAAACAATTTTTAATCTTTTTTTTCTCCAATAACTTGAGTAATAGGTAGATAACTAGATGACTAATGTAAGCATGTTCTCTGTTCAAGTTCAGACTTAGGCTGGAGAGATGACTCAGCAACAAAGACAATGTTATGATTGGGGGTCACCACAACATAAGGGACTGCATTTAAGGATTATAGTATTAGGAAGGTTGAGAATCACTGTGTCTTACAGAAGGCCCAGGATCAACTCCCAGCAACTACATGGTAGTTTACAGCCAACTATAACTTTAGCTACAGGAACTGTGGGTACTAGGCATACACATGGAGCAATATGCTTGTAGAAAAACATTCATTTACATAAAGTAAAAAAAAATAATTTTTTTCCAAAGAAGTCTGGGCTTTAAGAAAGATGTAGAACGCCGGCATTGTCACATTTCCAGTCAGGTAAACTGTAGTTGCCATCTGTATCTAACTGAAGCTATGTTTAGGATGGTAGTAAAGCCAGCCACTGTACCTCACACCTGTTATCATTTGGCAAAGTGAGGCAGGAGAATTACCATAAAGGTAAAGTCAGTGTTGGCTACAGAGTGAGTTCTCTGCTAACCTGGAAGAAAGAATGAGATCATGTCTTAAAACAAAACACAAACAAATAAACTAAGCCCCAAACAAAACAAACTATAATGAAATACACAT
Source organism: Rhombomys opimus (assembly GCA_010120015.1). Classification (NCBI taxonomy): domain Eukaryota; kingdom Metazoa; phylum Chordata; class Mammalia; order Rodentia; family Muridae; genus Rhombomys; species Rhombomys opimus. The sequence goes on from REGO01000949.1 coordinate 370,032, forward strand.
TAGCAAAAGAATGGTTGAGTGTAAGACTATGGAAGGATGGAATTTGCTTTCTTTGTTCTGTCACTGGTGATCCTGTATAATAAAGATATTATTGGATGTGGTAACAGAAAAGTCTATCTTTTGATGTAGCTTTAATTCCATATATGTGAGGAAAAAGAAAACTGACCCAAATCATCATAGTCAAAATAATTAAAGTAAGCAATTAATTAAAGCAAGTTGTTTTTTGTTTTTTGTTTTTTCATGTACTTGGGTGGCCTCCCCTAAGGCAGGTTAAAGAGATCATCATTAGATGTGAGAAAGACAAGGCTTTATATAGCTCAGGCATACAGGAGCAAAGAGGTCTGCTTGGATCCAACTCAAACACAAAGTAAATGCAGAAAAGAAAAGTTTATTTTGATCATCCACTACTGATCAATCAGGGTTGAAGAACAGGCTTGGGAGCTGAACTGCAACCCTGAGCCCTACGAGCTTTTTTTAAAATTCTTTATTAATTACACTTTACTCACTTTGTTTCCCCCCTGTAGCTTCCTCCCTCCTCCCCTCCCAATCCCTGCCTCCCCCTTCTCCATGCATGTCCCTCCCCAAGTCTACTGATAAGGAAGGTCTTCTTTTTCTTCCTTCTGATCCTAGTCTATTAGGTCTCATCAGGAGTGGCTACATTGTCTTCCTTTGTGGCCTGGTATAAGCACAAAATTTTTTTACAAACTCTATAATCATCTGTGCCAAGTTACAGTTACATTTTCCACCAATAAGGATCCAGGGAGAGAAGACTTTCCTAGGTACATTTCTTTGTGGTACACTTATCCTGTTCTCATTGGTTGGTTTGCTCAGTTGTGACATGGTGACTTTCCCAGTATTCATGTCTCAACTTGCTAACGAAGATGTCACTCAATCACAGAGGTCCCAGGAACTTAAATGTTGACCCCTATTTAAAAAATATGTTTTATCCAAAATGGCTTCAGTTTGGTTCCTTCTTACACAGGGTTTCCAAATGGGTGATTTGACAGGCAAAATAGACTGGGTTACAAGAGCAGAAAAATCATAACAAGTTATTTCTAACAAAGGACCTTCTTGAACAAAGGCATGATTGCAAGATGGGCACAACAGGGTAGCATAACAACAGGTAGTCATAACAAGGTAGTCATAGGTGGTCATATACTCTTTTGAAACAAAAGTAGAGAATCAAGATGGTATAAACAACTTTTTTGAAACAACATGATCTCTATTACTGGAACAGGCATTTGTAATTAAGGTTACATGTAGGCCATAGCCTGATCCTTGAGAAACAGAGGCTTAATCATAAGTACAACTGAGCCTAGTTTGTCTTTACATAAGATGGCTTGTAAGCCTAAACAGGAGGCAGGCTCATTCTTCATTAGCTCTCCTGAGACATGTGTTTATGACCTTGGTCTCATTACATTATCTGTCTCTCCTTCATTTCTTTATCTCTAAAGTGAAGGTACCTATCTTATTTCTTTGTCTGATGCTAAAACACAATACTTGAGATTAGGTAATTTGTAATGAATAGAGATTTATTTGACTCCTGATTTCGCACTCTGAGAAGCCCACTTGTATCTGAGAAGGTCCTTCAAGCTGTATTATTCCATGGTGAAACCCAGAAAGGAAACAAAGGGAAGGAACAATGGAGTAAATGCAGCTTTAATCCCAGCACTCAGGATACAGAGGTGGGTAGACCTCTCATTCTGAGGTCAGCCTGGTCTACAAAGTGAGTTCCAAGACAGCCAAGGATGTACAGACAAACCCTGTCTCAAGCAAGCAAACAAACCAAAATAATGGCTGTTAAATAAATAAACAAACAAACAAATAAATAAATAAAAGGAAATCCATTTTCTCAGAATAATAAATAAATAAATAAATAAATAAATAAATAAATAAATAAATAAATGGGAATCATTTTCTCAGAAATGAGCCCACCTTGACAACCAAAACATTATTTCATTCTTGAGGGAAAAACCCCCTTTACCTCCTAAAGGTCTTCCCACTAAGTTTCCAACACTGGTGTTTTGAGGGACAGCCAAACTACAGGGCATTGGTTAGTATCTGTTTCTAGATTGTAGTAGGAACCAAATAAGATAGTAAACACAGGTGTCAAGTGCTCACACTCCAAGTACTGAATGACAATAGGTGCCCAGAGGATATAAATTCCATTCCTCTGTGAGCCCAGGCCAATACCTGCCAGTAGTAAATTAAGCTTTCAGGAAGGCAAATGGACTCATCCATGCCTCTCTGGGATACTTCAGTAGCTCAGAACAACAATGCGTGTTACTGATGGCCTGGCAGTTAGTGTCACATTCTACAGCATCACCAGAAGTGACTTGGACCTCTAAGAGATGCCACAAAATTGAAATGCAATCACCTCCCATTTCCTTCAAGGAGACAGTGGCACTGTAGTTTATGACTGAAACTAATCTTCCTTGTGTAATGTTTATGGCTTGAGAGTTTGTTTCTTAAGAAAGTTGAATTTTCCGTGTTTCTGAATTGCTGGTGCAGATGAAGGATTTTAGCAAGAATCGGTTCCAGTTCTTTGACATTCTCAGCAGTTCCTTTAATCAGAAACCTACGTCCTCATTGACCAAATGGGCTACTGACATTTGACTGATGGGAGGAAACACACATACAGGCTGATGGAGTCTTGATGGATACTCTCTGGGGGACAGTCATAAATTAAAGTATCTGTCACACCAGGGAATCTGAAATGCAATATCCTCTCCCATGGAGAGAAGCGAACAAGTACTTTCTTCCTGCTCCTGGTTATAATGTGTGACTTTCATTTTGATAACACATAGGCTGGCAGCATTTATAACAGGTTAGTTATATCCCTCAGGTTACCGCACAAGCATGAAGACCTGAATTCTGTCTCCAGAATCCATAAGAAGAAGCCTTGCCCAACGGCATGTGTTTTTAACCTCACTACTAAAAGGCCTACTCAGCCAATGGGCAAACTCATATAAAAAAACCAAGGTGGATGTCACTTAAGGAGTACTAGCAAGGACTGACCTCTGACCTACACACATTCGTTCCCAGGTGTGTGTATGCATTTGCATTCACATGGATATTCAGGCACAGGTACACACTACCAGAAAGGGCCCATCTTGACATGTTTGTATATTCATATGATATGCTTTGGTCGTAATACTGCATTACTCTCTTAATTCTCCTCCCAGGTATTTAATTTTCAAACAAGAGTAGAACGTACGTTATAAAATGACAATAACATTGTATTACTAACTAAAAATGTTATAGTATACTTTTTTGTTTGAATTTGGAAAATTTCAAGTAAAATATTGTTTTGCTCTGTTTTGTTGGAGTAAATATAAAAAATTTAAAAATATTTTCCGGGGACTGTCCTAGGTTCATTTTTGTTCCTGTGATAAAATAGCACAATAAAAAGAATTTGAGGGAGAAAGGAGTTTACTTCAATTTACAATCCCATATTATTGTTCATCGCTGAGGAGAAATCAGGGCAAGAAGTACAGCTAGTCACATTTCTTCCACTGTCAAAGAAGAAGGAAATGAATGAACATATGTTCACTTGCTGGCTTGTTTGTGCTCAGCTTAATTTCTCTGCTCTTAAAAGTGCAGTACGCCATGCCTATGGAAGGACTCCATCCACAGTAACTTGGGTCTTCCTACATCAGTTAACCTAATTAAGGACACCTCACAGACAGACACTCACAGGCAACTGAACATAGGTAATCCCTCACTGAGACTCTTTTCTCACATTATTCTAGGCCTGGTGCAGTTGAAAGTTAAAACTAACCACAACAAGGACTTACCAAGCACCTAGTATTTCTTCCAACCTTAAAATAGTATAATTTTAGAAGTATTACTTTGAAGATTATTTGAGTATGCTATGTTGTCTGGTCTCCGGCCTGTCTGAGCTTTGTTGACAGAGTGACTGTCTCTTACAGGTGTGTCATTTCAGCATTACGGAGACCTTCAGAGGCATGCTATTTCATTTGACTGTTATCACTAAGGCAGGTCTTCTGTAGATGATGAAATTAAATGACCTACTAAAGGTCACAAAAACACTTTTCAGTCCAAAATCCAAAGATTTTGATGAATGACCGCTCCAGTTCTCAAATGGCAACAGCAAGGTAATGAAATAACAGTAGATATATAAGCTCGTCAAATGCTGCAGTTTAAATACGAAGTGAGGAGAAGAAACTCAGGTTCATGTTTACTCATGGTGTTAGCTACATTTCTGTTTCTCTGATAAAAGGCTGGCAGAAATATTTTGAGCAAATTGTTTTCTCTGTGCATATAATCTTTACAAGGAACTTTATGATGTAAGTAGACACGATTGCATTTGCAACACTAGATACTTCAGCATTTGTTACTAAGAGAGAAAAAAATCCTTCCATTAGTCACAAAACCATAGATCCATTATCAGAGCTAAGAAGATTACTGTTGATTTCATAATCAGGACTACTATGTTTTACACATATTAGTTTTTATGGTATTGCAGAGTATCTTTTACAACCTGTCAAATCTAGGATCTAGTCATAGATTTCACACTGCATTTCATCATTTCTCCTTATATTTTATTTAGACTTGTCCCCTTATAAAAGATTACCATTTTACTATAAAAGATACAAACTTTTTGTTTTGTTTTTAAAATTTTGAGTTTTTGAAGCAAGATCCTACTATGTATCCCGGACTGGCTTGGAACTTACTATGCAGTTCTCCCCATGCTGGCCTGTCTCTAACTCCATTTTACCATGCCTGGGTTGAGATACAAACTTTTCCAAAGGGAACCAGCTATATGCTTTATGAATTGTGCCATATATTAGTTTCGTGTGATTAAGTTCGGACAAAATATTTTTAGCTAAAATGTTTTATAATTAATGTACATTTTATATTAGATCCAGTGAAAATGTTGTGCTTCATTAGATAACGATGAGTCTAGAGGAATCTCTCAGGGTTTTGCCATTGATTTAATGCGAGCCATGCCACAAACCTCTGGAGGGAACACATCTAGTTTCACTTAGAGACATGCAGATTTAGTCCCTTGGTGTAGAGGTTTAATAGGTTGGTTGCTTTCTTTTCTTGCTTGGTAAAACCAACTCTGATTCCCTTTGCACACTGTGGCACTCACCTTTGCCTGAAGGTGTTTGTTAGTTTTCTGAGTATTGATGATACTCAACTTGATCACTTGGTAAAGATTTCCATACCCTATTAAGGCATCTTTTCCATTTCTATTAATAAGTCATCTGTTGGGTTATACCTTCAATGCCATATGAACATTTTGTTTTTCCAAATAATTCTTTTTATCAAAACTCCACATTACCTTCAGGTTTGCATTCCTCTGGGTCAACTGAGGCATCAAAAGACTAAATGTAAACCTCAAATGCTTCAAATTGCATGTATTTCTCAGTTTGAAACTGCACTCTCTCCTGCTGGTAAGACAGCTCATTTCTTTGCTCAGCAAATTCACGCTGTGTACACTACTTGCCCATTAGTCACTTAGGAAAGGACCCAATGATCAGAGCCACTATGCCAGGGCCACAGCGCTGTGCATGAGAATTTTGCTTAAATCAGAAAGTGTTGACATTTCTAAAATACCAAGAAAATTCTTTAAGTAAAAAAGTAAAGTGTAATAGATATTTCAAGGGACAGAGAGAAGAGAGAAGGGTGATGGCATTTTACCCGACTGTGATTGATTATATGACATTGTTATGAATATTCTAATTTTAACATCAGTTATTGTTTCTAAATTTTCACCATACCTATTTTATCAATTAAAGTTTACCTTAAGTGTGTATGTATAAGAAACACATAGATGGGGTTGCTTGAAAGATGACTCAAGGGTTAAGAGCAGTTGTTCTTTCACAAAACCAGGTTTTATTCTTAGCATCAACATGATGGTTCACAAACATCCGTAACTCCAATTCCAGAGGATCTGATGGTCTCTTTTGTACATGGTGCTGAGGTATACATACAGGCAAAACATTCATACATAGAGTTAATAAGTCTTAAATAAAAAAGAAACAGTCTACAGATTTCATAATGGATTGTGGTTTCAGGCAGTCAGTGGATCTTGGAAGAGATCTGCTGAGAAAAAAAAAAAGGGCTTGTTGACAATAGGGAGGTGGCAATATTTATACATACATACATACATACATATACATTTATTTGTCAAATCTGTTTCTCTTCCTCTTCCTCTTTTTCTTTATTCTCTTTTACTTCTCCCTTTCTTTAAGAATTATTACTAAAAGTTTTCTAAAAAGAGTCAATGGGCTGGTGATGTTTACATTCACTGCTCTCCTTTGAAACATGTAGCTTTATTATCCCCTACAGCTGGCTCACACATCAATTGTCCTGGAGATGTCACTCTTCAGTACTGCTTGTTTCCTGGTTTGTGTATGCTGCTGGGTTCTACAGCATCATCCCTTCCCTTATACCCAAATGAACCATTTTTCTTAGAACACTTCACACACTTTAGTAAAAATGATAAAATAATTTGTAGATACTATGGGTGTTTTGTAAGGCTCTGATGAGTATCAAATATTTTATGTGGAAAAAAAAAGCCCTCAATCATAGGTAAATCATATTGGCTTTTTTGATGAAGGTTCTGTGTTACTCTCCTCTTCTCACTGCTTCTGGGAATAACTGATACAACCATCAGAGCCCTGTGGAGGCTCACCAGATCTAACACAGCAACTTCTCCTTCCTAGCACTGCCTGTACTCCCCACAGTGTATGTGGCCCCTCTGGCTGGCACTTTTGGACATGTTGTTACTTCTGCCTGGATTCTGCACTCTCCCATAGCTAGTCTCTCTCCCTATAACCCATTTCTATTTCTTTCCCTCTACCACAAACCTACACCAAATTTAGCTTTATATTTTTGAATACCAGACATTAAACCATATTTATCATACGGTAGGTGAAAACTTGAGAGCAATACCCAAGTTCCCATTTAAATTAAGATGAAAGGTTTAAAGCTGGGGATGGTGGTTCTAGCGCTCTGGAAGCAGACGTAGGCAGATCTCTATGAGTTTGAGGCCAGCCTGGTCCACATAAACATAGCTAAAGAGTGATAACGTATCTCAAAAATAATTCAACGAATCAAAACATTTGAAACTAATGCATAAATTGCCTTGAAAATGGATATTTCAATAAAAATACATGTACTAAGTATGGTTCAGCTTCTTCTTGGCAGTATGTGCCAGACACAGTTAATTTTTATGTCAACATATGAATTGGTCATTACTGAATCCTAGGAAATACATACAAAAAAAGGAATTCATGGTTGGGTATTGGTGGGATTTACTTTTAGTGGAAAAGATAGGTAACAAAATTTTAAAAACTTTTAGACATATTTTTTTTTTTAGAAATCATACTTAACGAAGACAAGAAAGTGATGAGTGCTAGAAAACAACACCCTTTGTCCTAAGTGGTAACAAACTTGCTGCAGTTTCTGTCTTTCCCACAAGAAAAATCTGCCACTTCTCCCTACAGGGTTACTCCAGTGTTTTAAGACATTAAAAAACTTGCCCAATTTTAAGTGAAAATCACAGTGACACAAAGAAATGCAACTCAAAGCCTTCCTTCCACACAATGGAACAGGACACTGTGGAGTTTGGCCCTTCTGTCTTCAATCCCTACTCACAATCTTGTTTCATATGAAAAGAAACAAAAGGGTATTATCCTTGCTTCCCATTTCTGCCCATTTCTGAACAAGTTGGCACTTTGGTGTTTGATTCTGTCACTGAGGATTCTACTCAGAAGGTACCCTGTGGACAGATAAAAAGACAGAGAACCATCCACCAGGCTCTGGGCCTTTTGATAGCATTTGTTCAGTAATGTTTTTTAAAGTCAATAGAATCACTTCAGAAACTGCCTATATCCCAAGTCTCTAAAGGCCTGGGGCCCACAGCCCGGAAATTCCAGTTGAATGCTAACTACTTGCTAGAATCTCTTTAAAGTGATAATAAAAATTCCTGAAATGACTTCCCTAGAGAGAAGGTGAGTGAAAGAGACTTTAGAACTTCACCAAAATTGTTAAACATTGCTAGTACTTAAGAAAGTTTAGGGAAAGGGTTGGATTTTGTCCTTTAATTATTATTGAATGTAGAATTAGAAAGCTTTAAATTTATACTTAATTCCATTGATATTCTGTAACACTGGTTCATATACAGGCATAGACTTTGGAGGATGGAAAGGCAAACGGGATGAGGATGAGAGTGAATATTTTGCTTCAGTCAGCTGCAGTATTTTTCTATTTTTAGGGCACTTCATTTGAAGAGTTCAGTGGACTGAGCTCCCTGAGAATGTGATTCTGTCTTGCTGTTCTGCACATGCATCAGCATGACATTGTGTCACCGTTATGCATAACACATAGGTACCTATTTTATGAAAACTACATCTCTGATAAAGGCAGAAGTTCTGACTCCTCAAATTCACCATAAAGTAGTGGACACTGAGAATATTAGAAGTCAAAACATGTTCTATTAACAAACTCATGGGTACACATAAGTACTCATGTGTACTCAGCTGTAGCATTTTTCTCCTGTAGCAGCCTGTTTTAATACGCTTTCCGATTAATGGGAAAGACCAACTACTATTCTCCTACTCTTGCTCCATCCTCTGTATTTCACTCCTGACAGCAGATACATGAAATTTTCTCCACATCAAACATCAAATCAACTGACATCCTACAATTTAGCCTGGTCCTGAGACTATTTTCATGGAGAAGGGCCCAGTTCCTGGAGAATGTTTTTTTTTTCCCAACACCAATCACAGTTCAGGTAGTAAACTGTGCTTTAGACCAATCAGACCTAAATCAGAGGTGCCCACGATTCCTCCACACTCTTTGGGCTTGGTCTTATTGGAATGTCTCACATGGGTTTCAGGGCAGTACTGACTTTTGTTTATGGGGTTGTAATGAAGGCTGTAGAGGTTACAGATGAGCAGCCAAACGAAAGGGCCCATAGAATACCATGTATGAAAAAGGATATGAAGCTTTCTCCAGGCATATCACTCTCAGAACCTCCAATTCAGAAGCTCTCCAAAATCTGTCTTTTGATGGTTTGGGGGCAGTTAATCATAGAGGGATAGTTGATTAAGTCACTGGCTATTAGGAAATTTAGTCCCTCTATACTCTGTGGAGTTGAGGCAATAGTCTAAAATTCTAAACCTTTCAATTACATTGCCAGCAAGTCATAGAAATTCTCAGTAAAAGGATCCATCTATTAGTATCTATTTCATCTATCATTGAAACATTGGAGCACTGAAACATCACACATTGTTGAAGGCCACAGTTTAAATGCATATGTCCCTCTGAAAACTGTATGTTGAAATTTAAACCTCAGTGTGATCATATTAAAAGGCAGAGATATTTGGGATTAGTGTTCACTTCAAAGAAGTCAAAGGAACCTCACCAGTGCCTTTTGTCCCTCCGTCTTTGCCAACATGGGAGGACCCATTACCTGTCTCCCTCCTTAGCACCATGAGGTGTTGTTACAAAGCACTTTATAAAATGGTGAGAATGAGCTTCTTCCAGACACCAAACCTGCTAACACCCTGATCTGTGAATTCCCATCCTCCAGCACTGGAAGAAATAAACTCTCATTTCTAAGTTAATTATCCTGTGTTATTTTGTTACAGTTGCTGGAAAGTACTCAGATCAGAAGCATTTAGAGGAAAGGTTCAACATGGTTGTTTTTTTTTTTTTTCTTCATTTACTATAGTAGGAATACAAGTAAGTTGTGTCATGTGGACTGGACCAGCATTGTTCTGGATGAAACTTAGATGGAAAAAAGTGTACTTAGAGGAGGCAACAGAGGTAGTGAAGAAGGCGCTGGGATACTTAGAGGAAATTCTTACTGAGAATATTGCAAAGTGAAGAATGATAAAAGACTTTGGTTCCCCAAATCCTTCCCACTTGAAGAGGTGGGGCTCTAGTGAGAAATGTCTTTGGATGAGTTTCTTTCCTTCTCGCTTTCTGTGCTTTGTAAGAGAATATAAAATAACATATGTTGTTGAAGTATAATTGTGGCTTTTTGGAAAAATAGGCTGAAAAAGATGAGACTTGTGTGGATGTCCCAAATAAAACTGTTAGAAAATGCGAATGCTACTGTCCGGTTCTGATCACACTGATTTTGTCAGGGTTTTTTACAGTGTTTTTTTATACTGTAAAATGCATTCTTCATGAATGCCAGTATTAAATGAGTAGATTCACTGTGACCTATTGTGTTTTATTTAGTTCAGTTTGTAGTCCTTATGTGAAATGGACAGAACCAAATAGCCTTCCTTAACAAATGCTGGTGTAAAGACCTTGCTCCACTAAGGGGTGGGATTTGGAATACTCATGTCTGAGAACCATTCTAATCATTTACCTCAAAAACCTAATTAAAAAAAATTAGTCTTATTGAGGTTCAAATTAAAGGATATAAAGACGGGTGTGCAGAGAAGTGGGGGTAGGTCCAGGGGAGAGGACTAAATTTGATAAAAAGTCACTTTAGGACATTCTCGAAGAACTACTATAAAAGGCAGAAAAATAAAAAGCAAAGGCCAAGCTATCATTATGAATAGAGATAAAGAGTAAAGTTTAACTTAGACCAAGGTTAAACAAAATAAAATGAAAAAAAATAAAACAAACAAACAAAAAAAACCCTGCAATTCTTTCTATTTCCTAATTTTACTATTGTTGGCATCTCATACAAATGGAATCATATTTGTCATTTTGCAAGTGGCTTATTTTTATTCAGTATCACCCATGTTGCAACACTGCACAGATTTCTTGTATCTTTTTTAAACCAACAAAAGCAGAATACTTAGGTCCTTATTAGGTGTCCAATACCTTTTTATAGCCATTTATGTTGTGAGGCAGTCATACCTAATACAGATGCTTTCTGGGCCACGTGTAATTAAAATGGTCTGGTGGACATATTACAAATACAAATAGCAGATAAAAATGATTTTTTGATACTTTATTTTATTTTATTTTTTTCTTATCAGTTATATTTTATTAACTCTGTATCCCAGCTGTATCCCGCTCCCTCATTCCCTCCCAATCCCACCCTCCCTCCCTCATCTCCACCGTGCCCCTTTCCAAGTCCACTGATAGGGGGGACCTCCTCCCCATTCATCTGATCCTGTTTTATCAGGTATCTTCAGGA
>REGO01000949.1:386733-407145 GCA_010120015.1 Rhombomys opimus
GCTGTGGCTGAGGATAGACAGTGTGGTCTGTGGCAGATTCTGCTGGACACCTCCTGCCTCCTCCAAAGAGGGGGTAGGTTTTTGGGTGCCAGGAAGTGCGTGGGGATCACCTCTCAGGGTGTCTCCTCCCAGAGGGGTCTGCAGTGACCTGATTCTAGATGGACTCAGATCATGGTTAGTCTCTTTCTTCTTGGAAGTCTAGATCATTCTGTTCTGAGTTGATCAGCCCCTTCACTCACCAATTTCCACGTTGCGGATCTTCTCCCCTTCAGCTAAGCTGCACACTAGCTGCGGCCATCTTGGAAGTCCCCAAAAATGATTTTTTAAAAAAAGTATTTAGAATTAAAACTAATATAATATATAAGACATTTGAAACTATGTAACTGATAATTATTATCACTATTTATGATTATTATTATTATTATTATTTCTGTAATTGTTTTACCCAGTGTACATTTTATATGTCCAACAGATAGAAACTTTGCCTTGGTCATAGGCATGTGGTTAGTTGCTTCACTGATGTGAGATAATGGAAACCTAAATATTTAGATTGTACGGCCTCTGGGTAGCAGTTATGTGGCTCTGTCTGTAAAAGGATTGTTCATGGATTGGGAAAAGAAACAGAAAATCGTGCCATATATGTGGTGCTTCATGGTACAAGGTGAACAAATTGTGAAGACATTACAGGAGAGTGTGAAGACAGATCACAGTATTATGCTGTACATTAAAAAGTGTTAACAAGGTTGATCTTATGTTGTTCTTTTATTAAATATAAAAATCCCTATGTAGAATGATGGTGTCATTATGATACATTTCATACAAACCTATCATTGCGCTTTTCTCCTATCTGTTCCCATTACCTGTTTTGGTTGGTCTCTCCCATCCTGTTAGTCTCTTTTCTACTCATAAATTGTTCCTTTTTGCTTGCTTTATGTCATAAGCACCTGTTCATCTATACGTTTTTAAACAAAATTAAAAATGAACAAATACAAAAATTGAATGCTTGGCATGTTTTTCAAACAGAGTTATATTTGCTTCAAGGCCTGCTACAAAATTAACTTTGGAAATTATTTCATTTGGAGTGAGTAGTAGTGTGAATTCTGGCATAGAGAAGAGATCTATACCTGTCAGTTGATCAAGTTCACTGAACATGATGTTCAACTATTCAATAGTTATTTGATTTTTATAAAATAGATTTATTTAAATGTAACTGATATTTTAAAAACTATACATGCTTTTCCTTTGTTTTCTAATTTTAATTTTATCCATATGGGTGTATTGCCTGAATGTATGCCTGTGTACTAAGTATGTGCCTGGTAACGAGAATTAAAAAAAAAAAAAAGAACAAAACAGGAGAGGGAGTTAGACCCCTAGAACTGGAGTTACAAATGTTTGTGAGTCACCATGTACATACTGGAACTTAAACTCAGGTCCTCGAAAAGAGCTGAAAGTGCTTTTAACTGCTTAGTTCTTTCTCTATACACATTTAATGTATCCATTTGATGTATTTGGACACAGGTATAGAGCCAGGAAACTGTATTCAAGGCAATACTCATATCCACTGTCTTTAAGTTTCTTCATTTCTGTTCTGTGTCGGTGTTTGTTGGTTGGATTTTTTTCTTGTTGTTGCTATCTAAATACTTAACACGGATCTTCTTAACAAATTGGGTGGAAATACAGTATTAATAACTATAGGTTTCATAGTATACAATAATTATCTCCAACTCACTCATCCTGTACACTCCAAACTTTGTGCCCATTGAGCAACAATGTCCTCTTTTCCCCAGCCCAAAGATACCAGGTACTCATTCTATTTTCTTTTTTCATCAGTTTGAATTAGTGTGAAGACTATTCAAAATCAAGCACTTGGGGGTACCCGTTTCTCATTGGTTACAATGAATGGAGAAAAAGAAGGGTATTGGTCAACCTCCAACACTTATTCCAAATGTGACAATCCCAGGAATCAATAGGATAATGTTTCTTGCTACTTTTCCTGTCTTCCAAGTAACCAGACCTCCCAGTGGACCACATCTTTTTTTTTTTTTCTTTTCTCTTCCATATGGCTTCACTTGATTGCTCTGAGTATGCTGTTATGTAGGGGGTCAGACATTCTGGCTTAATGGGTGGCAAGAAATAAGGTTTTGAAGTGTGAGACAAGGGATTGAATGCATGGCCTATAATTGGGGAATTCTGCCCAGGCTTAGCCATGGTGTAGACAGCCATATGATTCTGAGTTAGTAATTTCCGGTCTGCAAACCTGTTTCATTTACTGTTAAAACAGAAGATTGTTCTAAGATGTCTTTTTAATGACCTCAATGTGCAGTTATCTCATCATCCTGTTTTAATTTGCTACAAGCTATATAAATATTCATTCCGTTATTGTTCTTTCTCCCTCTAGAATTATTTCCATCTGAACCTTTTATCTCTCAGTGGACAATCTTCATCTCTTACTCCATTTTCTTCTTAATAATCTTTACCACAGAGTCTCAACAATCTTATTTGATTACTACAGTACTCATCACTCCAGAATTTTCTGTCATTTGCTTCATCCTATTATCAAGCCTGGTTGTATTTTATTCTATCCTAGAGACTGTATGCAAATAAGATTGTGAACGTCATTGCCATTCTCGAGAGGAGAGTTATAGTTTGTTGTGGCAGTCTGACTGAGTGGGGACAGATCAACATGATGTAAACATACACTAAGATACTGAGTTAATTCAGTACTGGATGTCAACATGAGTGACAGCTGGGTATACATTGTCACTTTTCAGTGTCTTATTAAAAGGCTACATTAATTGATTAAAATATTTTAAAAGAGTAATAACATCTAGGTTTTCTGCCTATAGCTACTTTTTTTTCCATCCAATACCATTCTTGTTTTCAGTAAGATCATGGTGATATCATAATCTTAAAAGAGTGTTATGATAATGTCTTTGGTATGTCTTTGTGTATTATAATACACTAACAGCTTTAGACATTTTTGATTTGCATGAATCATGAGTAACAGTAATATGGTAACTACTACAGTAAGTAAGTAATAAGGTGCATTCTGTGGTGATTTCAATGAGATGCCCCTTATACTCTTTGGCATTTGAATAAGTGGTCCATTATTGATGGCAATGCTTAGGTAGTTAGAAAGTATGGCCTTACTGAAGAAATATGTTACTGGCAGTGGACTTTGAGAGTTCTAAGGCTCATGTGTTTCTTAGTTTTTTTTTTTTTTTTCATTTTTTTTTGCTTGTAGTTTCAGATGTGAGCTCTCAGATGCTCGAGTCACCATGCCTGCCTGCTCTCGTGCTTCTCTGCTGTGATGGTCATGCATTGTTATCTACTTGGAGCTACATGGTCAAAATAAACTGTGTCTTTTATAGCTTGCCTTTGTCAAGGTGCTTTATCACATCAGTAGAGAAGTAACTAATATGCATCCAATTTAAAAGATATAAAAAAGTATATTCATTTAAAAATAATGACATAAATATCACTTAGATCAGTCTTCAATAGTAGTAAATATTAATTGTTCTTATTTTGAAAATAGGAATAAAATGAAGAAATATTTACTTTAAAACTCTCCATCCACTTCAACAATAACCAAATGGACAGTTTGCAGAGTTTAATGGCGCTTATCTATTATCCCAGCACTACAGAATTCTAGGCTATCTTGGTCTATAATAATAAAACAAGAATAATATTGGCTTAACTACATATTTAAGCTCTACCACAGAAGGGCTTGACATGGAGGTTTAATCAATGGTAGAATACTTTCCTAGCAAACACGATCCTGCATTTTGTCTGTAGAACCATAAATGAATGGACAAAAAACAAACATCTAATAAGAATGTGACCTAAAAATGGGCAAAATAGCCACAAAAGCATACAAGCTCTTCACTATCATATATCATTAGAGGGTATGAAAATCAAACACATGATGACATACAAATACATGCTGATTATAATGGCAAAATTCCAAAATATGACCGTCAAGTGCTGGTGAGAATATGGAACAAATGTTCGCTGGGGTGTAGAGGTGGTTCTGATGCAGGGATGAGGGCTAACTTTTCAATCCCTAGAAAGTTTAACTAGGAAGTGAGTTAAGACTGAGAAGTCTGATGACAAAAGACTTTGCCATGTTTCCTTCTAAGAATCAAGTAGTCAAAAAAAATTCTAGCCCATTTAGACTGGGAGAAAATGGCATGATTTTGTTCAAAATAAGAAAAAAAAAGATGAAGATTATCACCACTCTGTGTTGCTGACAGTGACATGTCTCATTAAAATATTTAGCATTCTCTAATCTTTCAAAATAATCATGAAATTTGATAACAACATTTTATTTAATTTTTTATGAAGTATAACCATATTTTTCTCAGTGCAGAAACTCAAATTCAATGTTTTACACACATCAGGCATAGTTCTAACATTGGCCTATATACCCAGCCATAATCATTATTTCCTTACATTGTTCAGTCACTGCTTAAAAATGTGACAGTAGCGCTTTGAAATTAGTTGGGTAATAGTATCCAGATATGAGGATGTAGGGTGGGAGGATCTTAAGAAACATCTTTTTCAAAAGTTGAAAACTGATTAAGTATAATGTAAAGCAAAAGACATTGTCAACAGAACAAAATGACAGCCTACAAACTGAGAAAAGATTTTCACCAACCCTACATCTGACAGAGGACTAATACCCAAAATATATAAAGAACTCAAGAAATAGTACACCAACAATATAATCCAATTAAAAATGGGGTACAGAGAATTCTCAAGAGGAATATTGAATGGTGGAGAAACACTTAAAGAAATGTTCAACATCCTTAGTCCTCAGGGGAATTCAAATCAAAAGGACTCTGAGATTCCATCTTACACCTTTCAGAATGGCTAAGATAAAAAAGTCAAGTGACAACACATGCTGGAGAAGATGAGGAGAAAGGGGAAGGCTTGTCTGTTGATGGTAGAAGGGCAAATTTGTACAACCACTTTGGAAATTAATCTGGCACTTTCTCAGAAAAATGGGAATAGTGCTACCTCAAGATCCAGCTATACCACTCCTGGGCATATACCTGAAAGATTTCCACCAACATCAAAGACATTTACTTAACTATTTTCATAGCAAATTTATTCGTAGCAGCCAGAATCTGCAAACAACCTAGATGTCCCTCAACCAAAGAATGGATACAGAAATTGTGGCTCATTTACACAAAAGGGTACTACTCAGGTATTAAAAAGAAGGAAATCATGAAATTTGCAGGCAAATGGATGCAACTAGAAAAGATCATTCTGAGTGATGTAACCCATAACCTAAAAGACATGCATATATATATCCTATATTATATAGCTTATAAGTGATAAGTGGATATTAGCTATATAATATAGGATAACCATACTAAAATATACAGACCTATAAAGGAGCTAAGAACAGGGAAGATCATAGGAAGAATGTTTAAATCTCATTCAGAATGGCAAACAGGATGAACACCAGAAGTGGTGGAAGAGAGGGAACAGGACTGGAGCCTACCATACAGGTCCTCTGAAAGGCTCCACTCAATAGGGGATTGAAGCAGATGCTAAGACTCACAGCCAAACTTTGGGCAGAGCACAGGGAGTCTTATGAAAGAAGGGGGAGGGCAATAGAAGGACCCAGAGGAAACAGAAACTCCACAAGGAGACCAACAAAGCTAAAAAAAAATCTGACCCCCGGGGTCCCTGAAGAGACCAATGCACCAACCAAGGACCATGAATGGAGAGGAACTAGACCTCCTGCTCAGACGTAGCCCATAGGCAGTTGAGTCTCCATGTGGATACCCAAATAAGAGAACAGGAGCTGCCTCTGTCATGAACTTCATTGTCTGCTCTTTGATCACTTCCCTGTGAGGATGTGGCCTTGTCAGGCCACAGTGGAAGAGGATCCAGGCAGTCCTGATCAGGCTTGATAAGCTAGGGTCAGACGACAGGGGAGGAGGTCGCCTCCTTTCAGTGGACTTGGGGACGGCGATGGGGGGAGGGGGGAGGAGTGGGGATTGGAGGAGATGAAAGAGGGGGCTACAATCAGGACATAAAATGAATAAATTGTAAAAATAAAAAACAACTAACTGAAGAGAGAGTTTTTTTTGGCTCTAATTCCAGGAAACAGTCCCTCACTGCAGTGGAGCCATGACAGCAGAAGACCATGGCAGCTATTCACATCACACCTATAAGAGCACAGAGAAATCAGCACATAAATGCTTGCCTATTTTTCTATGCTCAGCTAGATTGCCTTGGTAGTAGTGCCTCCACAGTGGGCCCTCCCACATCAATTAACTTAAGTAAGATTACCCCCACAGACATTCCCACAGGATTACCAAATGTAAACAGTCCCTTACTGGACTCTCTTCCCAGGTGATTCTAAGATGATTGAATTTGAAAATTAAAACATCACAGATAAAGGGTTGCTGTTTTTCGCAATCATTTATATTATTCTCTAATATACAGTCAAATACTGAAAAATCATATACTTTCCCTTTATCTCATTCCCTGGCTTTGATACAGGCATTCACTTAGCCTCTGCTGCCAGTTCCACCCACATTAAAGCATGAATCATCTTTATGTCTCAGTGTGTTTCTCAGTTATCTGTTTGTTTTTATTCTAGATGTAAAATCCTTGGATTCAGAGTAAATTATATGTATGTATCTACATGTATGGTTAAGGACTCAGGGAGTTCTTGTATCTTCTAGTCCAGCCCAGTTTCCTTTCTTTTTATTGCTTCTCCTCAGCCTGACTAGTGTATTAGGTTAAGAAAGCAAGACTGATGCATAGTCTAAAACTCACAGTTTATTTTGGGCTTCATGCTTGATGTAGTATTTTTTTGTGTGTTTTCCTAAATGTACACTGATATGTGGCCATTATTGAAGGGTCGTATAGAGTGGTTCTGCCTTTTTTTTAAGAACTCCACATATATATTTACATATATGTAAAAAATGTCACAGTGACAACCATGATTCTGTACAACTGACAGATACATAAAACACCAACATCCATAAAATCCTAAAGTCCAAGTTTTCCTGTCTTTCTTACAATCCAACCAGATTGGAATTTGGTAGAAGGATCTGATAGTTAGTGATAATAAAATTTAAAGAACAATTTTCCAAAAATAAAAATGACATTTTTTAAGTCAAATCCTAGTAGATGTATAATCTGTTTATTTATATCTGTTTTGTAGCCTTAATAAGGTAAAAATGCTTCTGTAAATATCTTTCACATTTTCTAAGGTTAATTTCTATACACTTTATGTTTTAAAAATGATCTTATTTTTTAGCATCTCCCTTAATTGCTTATTTCTTAAATAAAAAGTAGCCTTTTATAATCAGAAATTTGTAGCCTTTCATCCTCATAGTTTGTTAATTTTGTAGCATACTCAGCATAAAGTATAAGATCTTTCTTGATGATGACAATTTTGACATCTCTTTATTTTTATATTACTGGTTTTAGTTCTATCTACTGTCAGTTTTCAGGAAATATCATTATCACATTTAGAAATTTTGTCCTTACCTAGTTTCTAACAGTTTGTCATAAATGGTGCTGAGACTCACCTGTTATATTTATAAATCTGTTAATAAGACCAGATCACTTTTCCTTTTAATTATTAGTATAATAAATTATATTTATTCTGTATATACATTATATTTTGCATCCATCATCCTACTTTATCTTTGGTCATTAATATTTAAATAATACTGCATTCATTTATCTAATATTTGTTTTTGCATATGAGAATTTATACTAATAAGAGAATTTGGGCCGGGATTATGATTCGTATGGATATGTAGTATATTGTGTACACACGTTTATAGGTGTACATGAATGTGGAATTACATGTATGTGCAAGTGCATGGAAACCAGTAGTCATGTATCAGGTGTCTTCCTTCACAGGCCACCAGTCCTATTTTTAGAAGATAATGTCTCCCTGAGATTTGTAGCACACTAATTCGGGCGGACTGGCTGTGTAGGGAACCCCAGCGGGTCACTTGACTCTTCCTCCCCCTAGGACTGTAAGTAGAAGCCTATGCTGTCACAGTTGGCTTTATACAAGAGTATTGGGAACCTGACACCATCCTCATGGTTGTGCAGCAAGCACTTTACCATCTGTGGCATCCTTTCAGCTCATAGAATTATGTGTTTAATGGACTTTCTCAAAAGCAATTTTAAGATTTATAAAAATTAAATTAAGGACTCAGGGAGTTCCTGTATCTTCTGGTCCAGCCTAGTTTCCCTTGTTTTTATTGCCTCTCTTCAGCCTGACTAGTGTATTAGGTTAAAAAGGCAAGACTGATGCTCACAATTTATTTTAGGATTCATGCTTGATGTAGTATTTTTTTGTGTGTGTGTTTTCCTGAATGTACACTGATATATGGCCACTACTTTAGAGTCATACAGAATGGTTCTGCCTTTTTAAGAACTCCATATACTTGGCCTCTGCATACCCCATTTCTTTCTCCAAATAGGTATTTTGATTATTGTTGAATATCCTGTTTTATTTATAAGCCTTAGTGTGTTTATACATTTATGTGTTGAAAGACATGGACCTGTGTTCTTATATATTATCCCAATGTAATCTGAGAGTGTTAATTGTACTAAAACCATAAAACAGACTTTTCTTTTTCCCTTTCTTCTTGATGACAAAATTATGACCGTCTTAACTTTGGTGAGACCTCTTTTCATAACCACCTGGATTTTAGACTACATTGGGATCTATCAGAAGATATAATCATAGAGCAGAGTGAAAACTGTTGCTTGATTTTTCCTGGGGAGCTATGAGTAAATGTCAATTTACCCTAGACAGAACTCTGACATCAGACCAAAGTGATCCCTTATAAGCCTACTTGGTGTACTTGTTATTGGGTCTATTTGTAGGAGTATTGGTGAAGAGTTATTTATAAGAATACCCATGACGAATCACTGGAAGACCCACCTCAGTATGACTGACATTGCACAAAAGCTATAATTCTGTAGACACCCCCCTCCACTCTCACATTCCTCTAGCTCCACTAGAGAGGGCCTCATGTCCCGAGAACATGTAACCTTGAGGAGGAGCATTGAGATTCTTGCATTTTTTTGTTATTCTCAACTGTTGTAATTCACTGTCTTCCTTCCAGGTAGGAATGTTTCAGTCAGAGGAGGTACATACAGGACAAGCCCTAAAACATAATATAAATAATTACTAAATGATACTTTAGGCATTTAAGGACTATGGATGTAATATGCATATATATAACACACATATGACAAGTCATGACTACTATGGCAGCAGAAAAGTACTCAGGAGAGGAACAAATTTGGAATAGGGTCACCTTTTACCAGATCACAAAGGTAGATGGTAACTTTGTTATTGAAGTCTATATAGACCCATAATGATCAGAAAGCTGTCAGTGAGTGTCTGTAAAGCTTTAAAAATGCTAGGATCCCCCTAAGAAGATTTCCTTAGAATTCCTCTGACATTCACTTAGCAAGCACTGTTACCATTATTTTACAAACTGTTTGTTTCTCAGTTTCTCTCTGAACCTGGCTATCACACAAATAATTGAGACTCTATTATATTGTTTTAACAATCTTCACAGCACAAGAACTGAGTAGTTTAACTATATTCTTAACGTTCTTAACTCTCTAAGTTAATTTGGTTTCCTCCCAGCATACATCACAGAGATACTTGTACTGAAATACCCAGATCGCGAGTCCCCAAATGACCGACAGACTTTGAGTCCGATGTAAAACACATGATGGTCCTTTATTACAAACTCGAGCTGGATGGCTGTCCTTTACAAGAACAAAGGGGCAAGCGACCCCCAACTCCAGGGGAAGAGGGTGATTAAGGGGTCAAAATACAAGCAGGGAAGTGTAGGTCTTGGCGTTACAGGATTGGGTGAAAGGGTCTCTAGGGGAGCTGACCTTTAAAATGATTGGTTTGTTTTTAGGCGCCAAAACTGCAAATGGTTAGGTGTGGCTACCTGAGTGACACCTGATCACACACACACCCCACCCCCGGTACATGCAGGTTAGGCTGTAGCAAGGGGGAGGGGGAGTTAACACATTCCATGGGCTTTCTTAGGGCCTACGTGACCTTAGTCACAATCTAAGGTTAATCTGGGTAGGGACTCTGCTCTGAAAGGACTGTGATTTTGCCCCAGTCCCAGGAATTAACTCCAAGTTTTTTAACCTCTCAGTACTTTGTAGCTTCTTTGCTGCAGCGTCTCTTCTGACTTTTCCATGGCTGAATCCCTTACTTCCTCTTCTAACTCCTCCTCCCTTGGCTGGCAGGAAGTCCAGCCCTATTCTCTCTCTTGCTTAGCAACTGGCCATAAGCTGCTTTGTTGGCATACCAGGGGACAATCAGAGAGCAGTATTTACACAGCATTGAGATAGGAGATTCTCAGAACAAGGCTTACAGTCAGTTAGGGGGGGCTACAGAAATCAGCATTTGAATTACACAACAATCTTATGCCTACATCTCCTCCTATTAGTCAAATAAAATATTTTTTCTCTTATAATAACTAACTATATGTCATAAAAACAATTATGAAAATTATTAGGTAAGATTTACATTTGTGTCTTTAGCACCCTTAAATGAAGTATTTTGCTGTCTATCAATTTTTTTATCATCCTAAACAATTTAACTGTGAGACTATAACTATCTAGTCTTCAACCCAATCAGAGACTTAAGAAGGAATACATATTACCTAAATATGTAGGAAGTGAAGGCAAGCAGCTTCCAAACAGATAGAAATGACAGAGATATTTGGCTTCCTGGACAGTCCCCCCAAATTTTTCTAACATTGGAGCATCATCTTCAGCCTTTTGTCTCAGAATATTTGACAGGAGTTATAAAGGACTTGCTTGTCTTGTCCTTGCAAAGCTCAGCAGTCAACTCTCCTGTATCCAGTTTGTCCAGTTTTGGAGAGCATATTTTCTATAATTGACACAAGGGCCTTTTCTCATCCAGTTGCTAGCTAGCCACATATGAAGCCTTTGATGCTCTTTGAAGTAGTATGGGGGTGTTACAGGAGCAGACCTGTCTCATTGTCAAAAAAGCCTTAAGTTAATAAAAATCTTTAAATACCATATTCTGTAAATCTCTTAGGTTTTTGAAAACCACCTATACATCTCTAATATGTAATAATATCTAATCTATTCATCATCTAATATGAATTGTTTCTAGGTATTTTTATTTGTCAGTCTAGAAAACATACTTTTGTAATTAACTAAACCAGTATCTAATATGACCATGAGTCTGATTGCCTGTTAATATGCATTTTTCAATTATACTAAACAGTTTTCAGTAACAGCTTTCAAAATGAATAGACTTTAACATTGTAGTTCTAAGAATTACATAGGTACAGTACTTTAGCATGTTGTAACGGAATATAATTTTAAATTTGTATTAATGTGTATGGATTTATATCAGTGTAACATTTTTGGCTTATTAATGTTCTTTGGTCTCAAAGAAGATTCAATAACCTACCCTTCTACTTATTATTTCTATAATCAACACATTAAAAATGACAACAAACATCTATCACCCATACAATGACCAAAAACCATTTATCCCCTTTTAGGAATGAAGTATAGTTTTCTTAAATTGTTTCCTGTTGATTTGGGACAGTTTTCTTTTGGGGGCCCAAGAAAGTTGAGATATTGTCCAGTTTTAAGAACGCTCAATCCCCATCCTGAAAGGCAAAGAGGATGGACATCAGAAGAAGAAAACAGAAAACAATTTAAGAACCTGCCACAGAGGGCCTCTGAAAGCCTCTGCCCTGCAGACTATCAAAGCAGACGCTGAGACTTTTGGCCAACTGTTGGGCAGAGTGCATGGAAACTTATGTAAGAAGTGGGAAATAGTAAGATCTGGAGAAGACAGGAACCCCACAAGGAGAGCAACAGAACCAGAAAATTTGAACACAAGGGTCTTCCCAGAGACTCATACTCCAACCAAGTACCGTGCATAGAGATAACCTAGAACCCCTGCACAGATGTAACCCATGGCAGTTTAGTGTCCAAGTGGGTTACATAGTAATGGGAAGAGGGACTGCCTCTGACATGAACTGTTTGGCCTGCTCTTTGATCACCTCCCCCTGAGGGGGAGCAGCCTTACCAGGCCACAGAAGATGACAATGCAACCACTCCTGATGAGATCTGATAGACTAAGATCAGAAGGAAGGAGAGAAGGACCTCCCCTATCAGTGGACTTGGGGAGAGGCATTCGTGAAGAAGGGAGAGGGAGAGTGGGACCAGGAGGGGAAGAGAGAGGGGCTTATGGGAGGATACATAGTGAATAAGGTGTAATTAATAAAATAAAATAAAATTTAAAAAAAAAAGAAAAAAAAAAGAAAGCTAGCTGTAACTTTTGTTATCCCCTCTCTTAATGGTGAGAAAATTCAGAGTTTTACTGAAGTCCTGAATGAAATAATCTGTGATGCTGGGCAATCGAGATAGCCATTCTGAAATTGTCTCCGATGCAGATTTTTGAGGAAATAGTTGTTGAGGCTGTCTGTGAGGTTGGATCAACTGGTGTATGGTTCTCTTGCTCTGTTCTATTTGGTCTTTTTGATTTCTTTCTGTTTGTCTGCAGCCAAGATCTTCAGGAGGTCTCTTCCTGTCAAGTATCTCAGAGATGCTCACACTTCGCAGCTTTCTTTGCTGCAGCTTTTCTCCTCACCTCTCTTTGACCTTTTCCATGTCTGAATCCCTTACTTCCTTCTGTAACTCCTCCTCCCGTGGCTGGCAGGAAGTCCAGCCCTGTTTTCTCCCCTGCTCAGCAATTGGATGTATCTGCTTTATTGGCATTCCAGGGGACAATTGGGAAGCAGTGTTTACACAATATTGAGACAAGAGATTCTCTGAACAAGGCTTACAACCAGATAGGAAGGACACAGAAATCAGCACTTGAATTACACAATAACCTCATGCCTACAAACATGCCTTGGAATTTTCTCCAGACCAGAGAAAACTATTTGGTGCAGCAGCAGATGCTGGATCACCAGAGAGGTGCGTGAAAAAGTCAGCGGGGATCGGGCAGAGCCTGTCAGGAGGTTCTGAGGTGGTCCTCCTGAGCTCTTTAGGACTGGCTGGAAGCCTGATGGGATCAGCAGAATGTCCATCACGAAGCTGTCTTTGAAGTAGACTACAAAGGCTTAGGAGCAGTGGTTGTCCTTCGGGCTGAGTGTTGCTGGAGCCAGAGGGATGTGTAATGCAGAAACCGAAGAGAGATGCCCCTTACTTTTACTGCCCCTCCAAGCACCCACTGTGGATGAACTAGAATCCTGCCAACCGTCAGCAATGAAAAGTTGTATGATCCATGCCCACTATCACAAGGTAGGCAGTGAAGGCAGCAGCTGCAGCTGAGACACAGAAGACTGACAGCTGGACTTGGGATTTGCTCTTTTCTTGGGATGGATGGCTAAGCAAAAAGAGACTTTTGATTGCCGTTGCAGATTTTCTGTCTGCTGGATCAGATTTAATTTCTTCTGTTCCAATTTAAGTTATCCCCAGCCCCGAATTTGACTGTTGCAACTAGGCTGTCCAATTTTCTATAGTTTTTCTAGAAATATTAAAAATATATCTTTAAAACTCACAGATTTTCATTCTTTTCACAGTATGTATTAATTTTTATTTGTTGCCGAAGCTGATTCCACTTATGAAACAATACATGTGGTTTTTCTATATCACTGGCTTCCCTGTAATGGTGTGTGTGTGTGTGTGCGTGTGTGGGGGTTGGCAATGAGAGATGCATAGAACATATGACTCCTGGGCTGAGGAAGTTTTCACATTTTGATTTCACTTCTCTTCTTCTACAACTCCAACAGAGCTCAGATTATGTCATCTGAGAGGCCCTGAAAACTGACCTAGCAAGGATTCTGATGTAAGCAAGGACTAAGCCTGCGAACATAAGCCTGCAAAAGATTGTATGTTTTACAGCTTTTGGAAAGCCGTAGTGACACATATCTTAATGTCTCTATCTCTGTCTCTTCTTCCCCCCTTCCCTCCCTCCCTTCCTCATCTCTCTGCTCTTTTCCTTTAGTTTTTCTACATTATGGGTGAAAGTCTTTATTCATGAAGTTATCATATCACACCAAAAGTATGATATTGTTATGAAATATCAAGACTTGTGCTTTTGTCAGAATGTAGATTTTTGTAATGAACAAGTTATATGTTTACCACATATTACTGTTTTCATTCATATTTCTGGAAAATGTATGTACTTGAAGACTTCTCTCTAGCTGTGGCTCATTTTCTAAGTTGTAGGTTCATCTATAAGAACTCATCTTTATTTATTTAAAATTACATTATATAACCTATATTAATAAACAAAATAGCATAAATAATATATAACTGCATCATATTTATATTATGCTAATAATGTTCATTTCTATATTATTAACATGTGTAATATATATATTAGATGAAGTTATGCTACTTAAGCAGACAAGCCTCCCCTCAAGAGCCATAGACTATCTAACAAACCAGTCATGAAAAAATCCCTCTAAGTTGTTGGTTGGGGGGTCCAAGAGGTTCCTCAAACAAAATGGTCTGTTGCTGCTATGACTGGCTGGGGGGTTGAAGGCAAGTTACTATTGCTAGAGAAACTGACTGTTTGTTCTTTATTTAAGAATTCAGGATTTTACCTCACATTTTCCAAGTATGTCTTCACTGTGGTTTTCTTCCATATTGGCTTATTTCTCTTTGGCATTTCAAATATCTCTACTTGCTATTTGAAAGTTTTAGTGTTAACATTTAAAATTCAGTTTCTTTCATGTCCATTTATTCTGTTTCAACTAGAATGGCTTTTTAGTATGTTGCTTTATGTATTATCCCCTTTAATTATTTATCCTGGCACTTATTTCATTATTTACAAATAATGTGCATTTTAAGTTATCTTTTTCTAAAACATTTTCATTAAATTAAATTATTTGATAGATTATTTTATATAGTGCTGGGGGTGGAATTCAGGACATCATACATATTAGGCTAGTGTTCTAGCACTGACTTTCTTCCTCAATTCTTGGGAAATATCTTTTTTAACATAATTTTTTATTTATTACAGTTTATTCACTTTGTATCCCAGCTGTAGCCCCACCTTCATTCCCCCCCAGTCATGCCCTCCCTCCCTCCCTCCCTCCCTTGTCTCCTCCCATGCCCCTTCCCCAGTCCACTGATAGTGGAGGACCTCTTCCCTTCCACTGACCCCAGCCTATCAGGTCTCATCAGGACTGTCTTTCATAATCTTCCTCTGTGGCCTGGTCAAGCTGCCCCCTCCTCAGAGGGAGGTGATCAAAGAGCCAGCCACTGAATTCATGTCAGAGACAGCCCCTGCTCCCGTTATTAGGGAGCCCATTTGGAGACTGAGCTGCCGTGGGCTACCTCTGTGCAAGGGTTCAGGTTCTCTCCATGAATGCTCAGGAAATCTCTTGATTCATCAACTGTGATTTGGTGCTGATGGAGTTTCCATTACTTTTAGCCAATACATGCCTTCCATTTTCCTTTCCTTACATTAGAATTTATCTTACACTTTCTCAGATCTTTATTTAGTACTTCCATTGTTATAACTGTGTAAACATTGTTCACTGCTCAGTTTAATAATTTATGATAATCAGATTTCCTTCCTAATACAATATTTTTGTTTGTTCAGTTCTCTTTGAACATCTGAGCAGTGGTGTCCTTCCTTGTAGCTTCTCTTTAAGCTTCTCTATGTAATACAGTCTAACCCATTAAATAATACATCAACTCAGTACTTTTTTACCAGTCATCTGGGTTCTTGCCCTACGTGGTCTTTGTTTTGAGTAGTTATGGTTCTTTTATTCTGTGAACACAAATTTACTATTATGGGGAAAACTCATGTTTGGGGTTGGTAGTGAGAAATTGGAGGGTGTGGCGGAATCCTCGTTTCTACTTCTAGGCATGGTGGAAAATGGGATTAATTATAATGATGTTTATGTCCAAAGAGCCATTGACACTAGTAAGGTGACTGTGCTATCCTCCATCCTACCACACTATTCTCTACCCTTGTTGTGACAAATTCTTTGTTCCTTTGGACAGCTGTTTTGTTGTCCTCAAAAACTGATCTCCATATCTGTCAAATCAAGGAGTGATTTGTGGAGACAAAGGGGAGAAATAAAGAGAACTGCCTAGTGAATTAGACTCAAAATGCACTGACTTAAAAAACATGCATTCATACAGGTCATTACATGGGTCATAAACTGAAGTTGCTGGTGAGACTGTCTGACGTTACCCTTAGGAGTTGTCTGTGGCTGGCTAGAAAGATTTGTTCCTGTTCCATAAAGGACCAGAGCCATCCCTACTCCCAAGAAAATGTACACTACAGTTGCTAAATTCCCTTTGTCTAAACCAAATCTCTGGCCAAGCTCACAGCCAGAGTACAGCAGAATACTGTACACTCACACAGCAAAATCTAAGCACTGCCACAAAGATGGACACATGCATTTTGCACAGTTGCAATGAAACTCTTATAAATGAAGACAAATGCTTTTAGTGAGGAAAAAGTAGAAGTGTATGACTCTTGTGACATATATCATGCATTTCTAGACTGCAATAGCATTTGTATCACTAGTACTATTATATTTCTTGAATATTTTCACCATTATACTTATGCCACTTAACCCATTATATGCCAATATATTTGGAGATGTTTGAATATCAGATATAACTTAGTCTTAGTCTTAAGATATGAAAACTTACCTATCCTTAGAATCAACTGGTTCTGAGTTTGCAGCATTCAGGAGTTCAACTTTCCCTAACTTTATTTGGGTTTTATAATGCTTGAGTGCAGGAAGATTAATTTCAGTAACAGACAGCATCATCTGAGGTTGAGATCCAAATAGAGAACCTATTTTTTGTTAATCAGTTCTGTTTAGTCATTTCAGAATGTGCACATATTTAAAAACAAACTGTTTTCACTACACAATTGAATTGGAAAATAAAATAAAATAAAAAAATAAACTAAATCATGCTAACCAAAAGCTTGCTAACTTCTCATCTATAGCCAGCAATGTTGTTTATTGTGACACTTTTGTGTATAAAAGACCCAAAGGGCTCCTTAAAAATCTGAATAACCAATGAGAAAAGTAATAAAGGAATCTGGAAACATTTCAGTTCACAAAACAAGAGGTTTTGTATATCAAATGAGAAAACATACCACCTGATCTCAGACACACCACTAATCCACACCAATCAAAGGGACATGGTCTTGGCACAGAAACAGAGCAAACAGAAGAGAGTATAGAGCTCAATACCCACGTTATCTTCTGACCTTTAACCAAGGATACAGCAGCACACCAAAACAGTTTCTCCAGAAACAGTGCTGAGAAAGTAGTTCCTTCACATGCACAAGGTGAAACGAGATACCCACCTCTGTAAATAAAAACCCACTTGAAAAACTTCAAAAATTGATACTCAGTAAGTTTGACTTAGTATTGTGACTTTTCTAAAACTGCTTTCTTCAAAACCTTTTTCCAAGTGGAATTCTAGTTCTTAGCTTTCCATGTATATATTAAAATAATTTTTTTCTTTACGTTTTTACAAAGAACCTAGCCAATAAACTCTTTAATGTATGTTTTGTACAAAAATTCACATTTTTATTTGAGCAGTTCAACTACAGTTTTTTGTATATTTACCTGGGCTTATGTCAGATAAGCTTTGATGGTGCAATGATGCCATTCAAGACTGGGGACATTCAAGCTAAAATTCAAATTCTTACAATTTGATTTTTGGATTTTTTTAAATTTTTTATTAATTATACTTTATTCACTTTGTATCCCCCCCATAAGCCCCTATCTCTTCCCCTCCTGATCCCACCCTCCCTCCTCCTTCTTCACGCATGCCCCTCCCCAAGTCCACTGAAAGGGGAGGTCCCCTTCTCCTTCCTTCTGATCTTAGTCTATCAGATCACATCAGGAGTGGCTGCATTGTCATCTTCTGTGGCCTGGTAAGGCTGCTCCCCCCTCAGGGGGAGGAGATCAAAGAGCAGGCCAGTCAGATTATGTCAGAGGCAGTCCCTCTTCCCATTACTATGTAGCCCACTTGGACAATTTTTGTTTTTGATAGGAGCAGAAAAATACTTTCAGATTAGAAAAACTTCAGTTTTTTAAATTTAAATTGAAAATGCTTTTTTAGAATTTCACACGAGTATTAAATTACATCATTTCCACCACCTTTTAACTCATCCCATGTCCTTCACACTCCCTCTCAAATTTGTAACTTCTTCTTTGATTATAATTTTTGCTTATTTCAGTTATACATCCACATATAAATACAGACTGCTTGCTTGTATTTATGTGTGTTTAAGGCTGACCGCTTGGGATTGGGTGACCTGTCAGTGGGTTCATCCCTTTCTCAATCAATAACTATCAGTTTCCTATAGCTCTTCATCTAGGTACTGGGCCTTGTGAGATTTTCTCTGTCTGTATCAGCGTATCACCTGGTGTTGTCACTGTGAAGGCCTTATTAAGGTGAGTGCATTTGTGGGATTTCATGGGTGCAGCCTCTCCAGCTCCAAATCTTTATATAGGGACATAGAGCCTGGCACGCTATAGAAACTATGGAAACTTAAAATTTTTGCTTGGCCTTTTAGAGAAAGCATGTGAAAATGGTCCAGGATATATACACATATATTTATGATTTCAAATATATGTCAATATGACTTGTATTTCAAAGACATTAGCCTCTTTGTATTCTAATAAACTTCAAGATGCTGTAAAGTTAAGCTCATTATGGTTCATCCTTTGTCAGTACAACCCTGTAATTCTAGACGAATTAAGGCACAAAAATATGTCAAGAGTCAAAAGTCAGACTTAGGAGCTACATATCGTGAATTCACCAACCCACATCTGACTTTTATAAGTTCATTTTGGCTGAGGAAAATAAAACCTAGAGATAAAGTACTGGCTTTCTCCCTGCATTTACTTTCCATTTTAAAAAAAGATTTATTTTTATTTATTTATACCTGAATGTTATGTATGTTTGCCACATATGTGCAGGTGCCTTCAGGGGCTGAAAGAAGGCCACAGATACCCTTGATCTAGAGTTATAGATGGGTACTGGGAACCCAACTCAGGTCCTCTGGGAGTATAATAACCATTCTTACCACTGAGTCATCTCTCCAGACACCCTTCCCCTCAGCATTTTCTAAATAGAGCTGAAACTTTAGCCTTACTTCCACTAATTTGAATGTATTAAGCTGGCATTTAATTCTGGAGCACAGCAAGTATTGTTTATACAGAAAAAGGCAGTTAGAGAGAAGCTTTTTAAAGACAGCCTCATGCAGTTCTTTGGTTCAATAATTATTTACTTAATGCTTCTACAGCAGATAAAGTGCTGAGAAAAGAAAAGGCAAATACAAATAAAATGCATTCTGTTCTTGAGGCTTTTAAAAAATGTAGAAGAGAGAAACTGAATAGATTATGCTGCAGTAGTATTAAAAAGTCATGCATGGGGCACAAAGGGAGCACAGAAGAGGACTCAGCCCTACACTCAGGATAAGCTTCTTGCAGCATTAAAATATGAGGCAACTCAGAGAGAAAGAGTCTACAACCAGTGGGCACAGTACACTCAGCCACATTCTGAGCTTTAACAATATATTTAGCCATTCAAAAATGGCCACACATTAAACCCTAAATCAATTCTGAGCCAATCTTAAAGCATTGGTATCTGATAGCTCATACGGTTAAGTTAGGTTAGGCTTAGTATCAGAAGACATCTTATTTAGAAACATTGTTTTAAATGACTCCTAGGGGAGGGGGGAGCCAAGATGGCGACCAGCACACACAGTTTCTGAGCTGTGGAAGAGCAGCTATTCCTCTGAGTGGGTGACTAGAAGGACCTCTAACCCAGGAAAACAAAGGTGAGGCTTTCTAAACAACAGGGAACATCGCAGGAGGTGAAAACTTTGGTCTCCGGTCACCCGGGAACTTGTTTGGGGAAGGTGAGAAACGATCCTTTGATCTCACAGCATTCCCCTCCCCCAGACCTCCTTCCTCCTGGGCACAGCAGACTCATCTCTCTCAGCACAGACCTATCTGCCTGGGGTCGGCAGCCACTGAGGCAGAGCTCCAAGCCCTTTAGCTGCAATTGCCAGCAGTACCTTTCTCGGAGTCCCAGTTTCGCACTGCGGCTGCACCATCCTCCCAGAGCTCGAGTCTGCTAGATGCCATACTAGCGCCACAGGATTGCCATCACTGACGGTATGGCCCGTCCCATCCCACAGTGACAGAGAATAGGCTATATACTCATCAAAACCAGGCAGAAACGTCATACAAGCTAGACACACCAGGCGCTGGGCCTCCCAAGCTTGGAGAGCACAGTGAAGAGACCCCAGGACTTCCCAGAAAGCATCGGGACTAGCGACCCAGTCTCCAGTTACAGCAGGACTTTCTAACCTGG
>REGO01000950.1:5908-18359 GCA_010120015.1 Rhombomys opimus
AGAAGCTTGTGAACAACTTAAAATCTTGAGCTTGTGATTTGACAGTGAATCTATAGTAGAATGTTTTACCAGAGTTAGACCAGAATTCCATTGATTAATCTTAAAGCCCTGAATTTTGAAGTTTTAATATAACAGCAACACTGTGAAGGGAAGAAATCCGAAGTAGTTTTTATTTGTTTTATATATCTTAAATCATTTTCTTATCATCATATGTTTTCATATTTCTAAACTTCATAGCAGGAATTTATAAACTTTAAAACATTTTCTAGACACTACATCTTTCATAATTTGCATTGTAAGGGTCTGAGAATCACTAAAGAAAGACTCCAGATTCAAAGTGCCTCAATTGCTGAGAAGCCTCATGCCCAGCAGGCTTGACATGAGAAGGATGTATCCAGGTCTTGGTTTCATATATCTTCATAGCATCAGTTGTGAGTTCCCTTTCCATCGTGGTTCTTGACTCTTATGGTTATGTCTCTTAATCCAGACCTCATCACATGGGTGTTAGGAAGTGGACCAGACTCATAAATCTCTTTTATAAAAGGACCAGAGGTTCTTCTACGCAATGCTTGCAGGGATTCTAAAACTTTTTTTAAAAAATTAAATTCAACAAGAATCTCAGACTGAAGACTGGAAAGAAGGGGAGGGAACTTCCATAGAGGATTTCAAAGGGAATGACACCCAAAGTTATAAGGGGTGTTTTTAGCTTTGTAAAATGCATATGGAAGGAGGGCCACCCAGTCACCACCAGTTTCATGGATCAAATTGGTTAGTGTGTCCTTTGGAGTCCAATTCATCCTCTCTACCTGACGTGAACTTTGGGGACAATATGCACAATGAAGTTTACAATTTATCCCCAGTATATTTATTAGTCCCTGGGGTACCTGAGAGAAGAAGGCCAGTCCATTGTCTGACCCAATGAGAGAGGGCAATTCTTACTTCTGTATTATGTCTTCCATCATCTTCTTGGCCATTGCATTGGCAGTCTCCTCCTTCATAGGGAAAGCTTCTACCAATCCTGAGAACGTATCTATAAAGACTAGAAAATACTTATAGCCATACATTTCTGGCTTTAAGTTGGTATAATCTATTTCCCAATTGGCCCCTGGGCACAGCCTCTTATCCTAGTCCCAGTGAGCCCTTGATTTGAGCAGTGTCATTAACAGTCTGGCAAACAGGACAGTAAGAGACGATCTTATCAACCATCTTGCCCAGCTAGAAGATCTTATATTTGCCCCCCCCCCTTGGTTCTTTGGTTTTCTTTAAGCCCAGGTAGGTATTCTGGTAAATCTTGGGGATAAACTATTGAGCAAAGTCTTTGGGAAGGATGATTCAATCAGCAGTAGTGTCCTTTTGGTAGACTCCTTGGCATTTCTCAAAGAAGACAACTTTCTTGTCTTCTTTGTCATATTGGGGTGAGGCAGGGAGTCTGAGTAGCACCATGGTTATCAAGGCTTGGGAGAGGTTCAATACAGTTTCCCTGTTTGCCTGATCAGTTTTCCTGAACTATTAGTGAATTTTCCTTCTGATGACCCAGTGAGTAACAGCAAATTTGAGAGGGGGTCATTGAGCTTCTTAGAGGGCTAAGATCTCTTCTCTGTTTTTGACAGTTTTACCCTCTGCAGTAAATGGCCCTATGCACATGTGCCATAGCAAAGGCATATCTACTGTCTGCATACTTATTAACAATGTCCCCTTTAGCCATTTGTAAGGCTTTGGTTAGAGCAGTAAGTTCAGCTTTCTGGGATGAGGTTCCTGGAGGCAACACTTTTGCCCAAACTCTTCCATTAGGGTCCACAGTTGTTCCCCCTACCCCACATACCTGGTGCTTGCTCTGGTCACTGAAGAAGACTTGGGATGCCAGTCAGATGTAGTAGGAGATTTTGGACATGTTTTGTCAAGATGGAGTTAAACTGTAACATTCTGGAAAACTTTTTCTACACCCTAGCTTATCACACTTGGGTCTCAACCTTAAGGTGCTCTAGCTGCCCCTGAGAGAATCAGAACCTTGTTCTCCACCAGGAAGCAGAGTTCCAGGAACGCAGCCAGAAACTAGGCCCCCACCAAACTGAGAAAGGAAGCTGAGAAGCTATTGATTCCCCTTTTATAGCAGCTTAGACAAGTCAGGAGGCTCCCAGTTTTCTGGCTCTTGATCCAGGCAGTGCTAGGCTTCTAGCTGCAGGTGCAGAGATCCAAGACAAAAGCCAGTTCTTCAGTTTTTGTTGTTCCAATTCAGCAGCTTTTTCCCCCTGAATATCCTTGAATTGAGTTAAAATTAAGTTAAAGGGCAAATGGACAGCAGATGGAGTTTGACCTTTTCTTTTGACTATGAAACACAGAGCAAAAATCAAACAACTAAACAAAACTGCAGATGTAAGCTGACAAGACATGGACAGAGGGCAAGCCTAGACAACCGAGAAAGTTGGGGAGGTGTGGGAAGAGAACCATATGTCCCATCAGTGGGACCCAGTTGTCCCACCAAAGGGACTCAGAAACAGAAAGACCCAGAAACAGAACCAGGTGTACCCACAGAGGGAAACAGAGAGGAAGAAGATTTTTCCTGACCTCCTCTCTTTATAGTATAAATGGTCCAAAGTTACAAAAATAAATTAAAGGAGCTTGGCAAACATCCTGTTATTTTCAAAGTAAAGGCCAGGGTGAAAACATGTTTTTTTCACTGGTTGCCAATCAGCTCTCCACAGGACTTCAAAATAAAGTTCCCAAATGCAGAGAATTTACAAACCAAGGACCTGGATAGAGTGACTGGATTCACAGCCAATGCACCAATTGTTATGTGCTCTGCTTTAATCCAACATAACTCAAATACCAGGTGAATGCAGATGACCAAAATGTATTGCTTAGTTGTCTGATTATTGTTTTTCTTCCCCAAACTAGTTGGATTAATTGATAATCAGGACAATCTTCCCAAGATGTGCCTTCAGGCTTCTGTGATCCTTCTACTGAGGTTCCTTTCTCTGGTGACTCTAGGCTGTGTACCAATTTGGCAGTTAAAGCTGACTAAGACTGGTATAGTATATCATAATTTTGTCATATTAAAAATAGTATGAGGCTAGGCAGTTGAGATGCATTCCTTTATTCCCAGCATTCAGGAGGTAGAAGAGAGAATTCTGAGTCAAGGCCATTCTGATCTACAGATATTACTACACAGAGAAACCCTGTCTTGAAACAAAACAAAACCAACAAATGAAACAAAAAAAGGGTGGGGGTAGTAATGTGCTCAGTGGATAAAGGAACTTCCTGCTAAACTTAAGGACTTGAGTTCTGTTCCTTTGACAGTCAGAAACTAGCTTCTTATACTACGCTCTGAGATCAAAACCCACACCATGGCATGACCTTCCAATAAGCAATAAATGTAATTTGAAGAAAATGCAAAATGGTGGGAAGTATATAAGATCATCCCAAGTGAGGTATCCCAGAAGCAGAAAAACTCACATGGTATATATTCACATATAAGTGGATAATAGACATATAATATAGGACAAACATACTAAATCTGTACACCTAAAGAAGCTAAGCAATTAGGAGGACCTTGAGTAAGATGCTCAATCTTCATTCAGAAAGGCAAACAGAATAGATATTGGAAGAGTGAGAAAACAGAGAAGAGGACAGAAACCTACTACAGAGAGCCTCAAAAAAGCTCTACCCAGCAGGGTATTAAAGTAGATGCTGAGACTCATAGCCAAACTTTGGGCAGAGTGCAGGGAATCTTATGAAAGAAGGGATAGATGAAAGACCTGGAAAGATAAGAGCTCCACAAGAAAAGCAACAGAACCAAAAAATCTGGGCCCAGGGTTCTTTTCTGAGACTGATACACTAACCAAAGACCATGCATAGAGATAACCTAGAACACCTGCACAGATGTAGCCCATGGCAGCTCTGTGTCCAACTACATTCCCTAGTAAGGGGAACAGGGACTGTCTCTGACCTGAACTCATTTGCTCTTTGATCATCTCCCCCTGAGGTAGGCAGTCTTACCCGGCCACAGAGGAAGACAATGCAGCCAGTCCTGATGAGACATAATAGGCTAGGGTCAGATGGAAGGGATGGAGAACCTCTCCTATTAGTGGACTTGGGGAGGGGCAGGAAAGAAGAAGAGGAAAGGAAGGTGTGGGAGGGGATGAGGGCAAGGGCTACAACTGGGATACAAAGTGAATAAAGTGTAATGAATAAAAAAATAAAAACTATATGCCAAACCATGGAATTTCTAAGTAATAAAAACATTTATTTACTATTAAAAATGCAAGAGGGAGTGGTGTTTACTGAGTTTCTAGCAACAGATTCCTTCTGTTATCAATTCTTGATTCAGTTCTAACTCATAGACCCACTTGATCCTGGGTAAACAAACCTTTGGATACAAGCATTTTCTCTTCCCTTTTCTACCCTCAATACTAGATGGTGAAGGAGGTAGAACAAATAGGTAGAAAAAAACATGTATTCTCTTGATGTATTCTTTTTTAAATTTAAATTTATATTTTAATTTTAATTATACATTATTCACTTTGTATCCCAACTGTAGCCCTCTCCCTAATCTTCTCCCAATCCTAGCCTCCCACCCCCATCTCCTCACATGACCCTCTCCAAGTCCAATGATGGGAAGGTCCTCCCCCCCTCTTACCCAAACATATCAGGTCTCACCAGAACTAGATGCATTGTCTTCCTTTGTGGCCTGGTAAGCCTGCTCCCACATGGGGAGATGTCAAAGAGCCACCCACTGAGTTCATGTCAGAGACAGTCCCTGTTACACTTACTAGGAAACTGAGCTGCCATGGGCTACATCTGTGCAGGTGTCCAAGGTTATCTCCATGCATGGTTTTTGTTGGAGTATCAACCTCAGAAAACTGAGATTCCTGGGACCAGATTTCTTGGTTCTGTTGCTCTCCTAGTGGAGCTCCTATCCTCTCCTGGTCTTTCTATCTTTCCCTTCTTTCAAAAGATTCCCTGCATTCTTCCCAAATTTGGCTATGAGTCTCAGCATCTGCTTTGATACCCTACTGAGTAGACTTTTTCAGAGTCCCTCTGTCATAGGTTCCTGCCTGTTCCCTGTTTTCTCTGACTTCCAATGTATATCCCCTTTGCCTTTCTGAGTGAGGATTGATCATCTTACCCAGGGTCCTCCTTCTTGCTTGGCTTCTTTAGGTGTACATATTTTAGTATGTTTATCCTATATTATATGTCTATTATCCACTTATAAGTGAGTATGTACCATGTGCGTCTTTTTGATTCTGGGATACCTCACTCAGGATGATCTTCTCTAGATTCCACCATTTGCCTGCAAATTTCATGATTTCCTTGTTTTAAATTGCTGAGTAATATTCCATTGTGTAAATGTTCCACAATTTCTGTATTCACTCCTCAGGTGAGGGCCATCTGGGTTGTTGTGATGTTCTAGCTATTATGAATAAAACTGCTATAAACATGGTTGAACAAATGTCTTTGTTTTGTACTTGAGCATCTTTTGGATATATGCCTAGGAGTGGTATAGCTGAATCTTGAGGAACCACTATTCCTAATTGTCTTCTGAGAAAGTGCCAGATCTATTTCCAAAGTATTTGTACAAGTTTACATTCCCACCAGCAATGGGAATTGCTTTCTCCACATCCTCTCCAGCATGTGTTATCACTTGAATTTTTTATCTTGGCCATTCTGATAGGCATAAGGTGAAATCTCAGGTTCGTTTTGATTTGCATTTTCCTGATGACTAAGAATGTTGAGCATTTCTTTAAGTGTTTCTCTGCCTTTCCATATTTCTTTGTTGAGAATTCTCTATTTAGCTCTCTACACCATTTTTTAAATTGGATTACTTATTGTTTTGTCTTTTAACTTCTTGAGTTCTTAATATATTTTGGATATTAGACCTATGTCAGTATAGGTGAACATCCTTTCCCAGTGTATAGTCTGTTGCTTTATTTAATGACAGTGTCATTTTCTTAAGAGAAGCTTTTCAGTTTCATGAGGTTCCATTTATTGATTGTTGATCTTGGAGCCCATGCTGTTGGTGTTCTGTTCAGGAAGTAATCTCCTGTTCCAATGAGTTCAAGGCTCTTCCCTACTTTTTTTTTTAATATAACATATTCAGTGTGCCTGGTTTTATGTTGAGGTCTTTGATCCACTTGGACTTTAATTTCATGTAAGGTGATAAATATTGATCTATTTGCATTTTTCTATATGTAGACATCCAGTTAGACCAGAACCATTTGTTGAAGATGCTGTCTTTTTTCCATTGTACGGTTTTGCTTTTTCATAAAAAATCAAGTATCTGTTGGTGTGTGGGTTTATTTCTGGGTCTTCTATTGCATTGATCCATCATTCTGTTTATATGTCAGTCCCGTGCTATTACTATTTATTATATTTCTCTGTAGTACAACTTGAAATCAGCAATTCCTATACCGCCAGATGATCTCTTGTGGTATAGGATCATTTTGGCAATTCTGAATTGTTTGTTTGTTTGTTTGTTTGTTTTTCCATAGAAAGTTGAGAATTGTCTGTTCAAGGTCTGTTCAAGGAATTGTGTTGGTATTTTGATGAGAATTGCATTGAATCTGTAGATTGCTTTAGGTAGGATGAGCATTTTCACTATGTTAATTGTACCTATCCATGAGCATGGGAAGTCTTTCCATCTTCTGATATCTTCTTCGATTTCTTTCTTCAGAAACTTGAAGTTTATTTTCAAATAAGTCTTTCACTTGTTTGGTTAGAGTCACACCAAGGTACTTTATGTAATTCATGGCTATTGTGAAAGGTGTAGTTTCCCTAATTTCTTTCTCAGCCCATTTGTCTTTTGTATACAAGAGGGCTACTGAATTTTTTGAGTTAATTTTGTATCCAGCCACTTTTGGAAGTTGTTTATCAGCTGAAGGACTTCCCAGGTTGCATTTTTGGTAACACTCGTGTATACTATTATATCTGCAAATAGTGATACTTTGAATTCTTATTTTTCGATTTGTATCCTCTTGATCTTCTTTAAATGTCTTATTGTTCTAGATAAGACTATGTTGAAGTACTATGTTGAAGAGATATGGAGACAGTGGGCAGCCTTGCCTTGTCCCTGATTTCAGTGGTATTGATTTAAGTTTCTCTCCATTTAGTTTGATTTTGGTCATAGACTTGTTGTATGTTGTCTTTACTATATTTATGTAAGTGCCTTGTATCCCTGATATCTCCAATACTTTAAGCATGAATGGGTGTTGGATTTTGTCAAATAATTTTTCGGCATCTAAGTATCATTTGGTTTGTCTT
This sequence comes from Rhombomys opimus, assembly GCA_010120015.1. Lineage (NCBI taxonomy): Eukaryota > Metazoa > Chordata > Mammalia > Rodentia > Muridae > Rhombomys > Rhombomys opimus. The sequence continues at coordinate 13,166 of REGO01000950.1, forward strand.
CTTCACTTTGTTTATATGGCTGATTACATTGATGGACTTCTGTATATTGAACTACTCCTGCATGCCTGGATTGAAACCTATTTGGTCATGGTGGGTGATTTCTTTGAAGTGTTATTGGATTCAGTTTTCAACTATTTTATTGAGGATTTTAACACCAATGTTCATAAGAGAGAAAGGTCTGAAGATGTCTTTTTCTGTTGGGTCTTTGCATGGTTTAGGTATCAAATGGATTGTGGCTTCATAAAATGAGTTTGGTAGTGTTCCTTCTGTTTCTATTTTGTGAAATAGTTTGAAGAGAATTGGAGTTAGCACTTCTTTGAAGGTCTGGTAGAATTCTCACTGAAACCATCTGGCCCTGGGCTTCTTTTGGAAGGGAGACTTTTGATGACTGCTTCTATTTCCTTGGGAGATATAGGACTATTAAATCTACTTACCTGATCTTGATTTAATTTTGGTAAATGGAATCTATCAAGAAAATTGTCTGTTTCATGTATATTCTCAAATTTTGTGGCATATAGGCTTTTGTAGTAGGACCTAATGATTGTTTGGATTTCATCAGTGTCTGTTGTTATGTCCCCCTATTTGTTTCTGATTTTGCTGATTTGAACAGTTTCTTTCTGCCTTTTAGTTAGTTTGAATAAGGGTTTGTCTATCTTGTCGATTTTCTCAAAGAACCAGCTTTTGCTTTCAGTGATTCTTTGTATTATTTTCTTTGTTTCTGATTCATTGATTTCTGCTCTGAATTTGACTATATCCAATTGTCTACTCCTCTTTGGTGTGTCTGCTTCTTTTATTTCCCCTAGGGCTTTTAGGTGTGCCATAAATTTACTTGTATTAAACATCTCCAACTTCTTTCTGGAGGCACTTAATACTATGAACTTTTCTCTTAGCACTGCTATCATTTTGTCCCATAAGTTTGAGTATGTTGTGCCTTCATTGTCATTGAATTTTGGGAAGTCTCTAATTTCTTTTTTTCATTTCTTCTCTGACTAAGCTGTCACTGAGTAAAAAGTTGTTTAGTTTTCATATGAATGTAGGCTTTTTGTTATTTCTGTTGTTGTTGAGGTCTAGTTTTAGGCCATGGTGGTCTGATAGTATACAAGGGATTATGTCAAATTTTATCTGTTGAGGCTTGCTTTGTGACCAACTATAAGGTCAATTTTGGAGAAGATTCCATGAGGTGCTGAAAAGAAAGTATACTCTTTTAAGTTTGGGTGGAAAGTTCTGTAGACACCTCATAGGTCCATTTGATTTAGGAACTCTGTAAGTGTCATTATTTCCCTATTTAGCTTCTGTCTAGATTATCTGTCTCTTGGTGAGAATGGAGTGTTGAAGTCTCCCACTATTAAGGTGTTGGGATTAATGTGTGATTTCAGCTTTATTTTTTTTCATTTAGGAATGAAGGTTCTCTTTTATTTAGGGCGTAGATATTCAGGATTGTGATGTCCTCCTGGTGGAATTTTTCATTTGATGAGAATGAAGTGCCATTCCTCATCTGCTTTTTATTAATTTTGATTGAAATATATTTTATTAGATATTATGATAGCTAGTCCAGCTTGTTTTCTGGGTTCATTTGCTTCAAAAACATTTTCCAGCCCTTTACTCTGAGGTACTGTTTATCTTTGTTGCAGAGGTGTGTTTCTTGGATGCAGCAGAATTTTGGATCCTGTTTATGTAACCATTTGGTTAGTCTGTGTCTTTATTAGAGAGTTGAGTCCATTGATGTTGATAGATAATAGTGACCAGTGAATGTTAGTCTCTTTTATTGTGGAGTTGGTGTGTTGGAGTTACTGTGTTTCTATGCTTATTTGTTTTGATTTTTTTGTTGCAAAGTTATCTATATCCTGTGTTTTCATTGGACTGGAGTTTTCCTTCTAGTATACTCTGTACAGCTGGGTTGTTCTGTAGGTATTGTTTAAGTTTAGTTTTCTCATGAAATATTTTGTTTTCTCCATATATGTTTATTGAAAACTCTGCTGGATGTAGTAGTCTGGGTTGGCATCTGTGGTCACTTAGAGTCTGCATGACATCTACCCAGGCCCTTCTGGGTTTCATAGTTTCTGTTAAGAAGTCTGGTGTGATTCTGATAGGTCTACCTTTATATGTTACTTGGCCTTTTCCCTTGCTGCTTTTATTATTTTTCTTTGTTTGGTACATGTAGTGTTTTGACTATTATGTGATGTATTTTTTTTTCTGGTCTAATCTATTTGGTGTTCTGTAGGCCTCTTGTATATTTATGGGCATCTCATTCTTTAAGTTGGGAAAATTTCTTCTATGATATTCCTCTTTATGTGTCTCTAATAACTGGATAAGCATTCCTTTGACATCATTTTCCTGTGTTTCTGATGAATTAAAATAGCCATTGATTATTGGATTTTCTGGTAAAGCCACGATGTCCTGATTCTGTTGACTGTATTCTTATGCTGACCTCTAGGCATCTGATTACCTGTAACATTTGCTTGTTGTTACTGGAGTCTGTACTTCAGGCTGGATCTTTCTCTGGTGTTTGGATTATTCTTCCAGGAAGAGGAGAAGTCTATTGATTTTGTGCGGGGGTGTTTCACCTGTAGCAAAAGGAGGAAGGTCCCAGTGCAAGTGCAGAAGTGCAGGAAGCAAGCGCAGGTGCATGCATTGAAATGTCCTTGAAGGACAGGGTGCTAAATAGAACGATGGTTAAGGGTGTGTGCAGGTTCAGGAGGGGGTGTGTGCACTGGTGCTGTTCTCAGGCACAATGTGCATTCACAGATTCCTTGAATACTTCAGTGGCCTACAGGCCTGTCATACTGTCCTTTTGTATTCAAATCTGTCTGGGCTCCAGGCATTTTTTGCCTGGATTCCACTGGTAGACCCACAAAACAGGAACTTCAATGTTGAGAACACGGTCCCAAGAATTCCTATGTTGCCCACAGTGGGGCTGTGGGTGGAAGAGATCTTATATCTGGCTGCTAGCATAGAGAGCCCCTGGATATGAGGATTTGCATGCACTCACTTGAAGGCACACTCCTAATTTTGCAGGCCTAATCAGAATGCACAGGGGTTTCCAGTGTTCTCTGTTCTCAAATTTGGGGCTGCAGGGCCAAATGTGAGTGTAAGAGATATGTCAGCTCAGTGGCTCTGCAGCTGCAAAACTTGGAGTCCTTTACAGTTGCTGGCTGGGAGGCCATGGGGAACTTGTACAGATGCCTACAGATCTGGGAGGCCTGTGAAGCTGGCTGCCAGCCACTGAGGAACTGGGAGGCCCTTCTCTGCTGTCTCAGTTACCGAGCAAGGAGTTGTGTGCTAGAAGAAGGGGGCACTGTCAGCCACTTCTGCTGAGGAGGGAGGGCCATCAAAGGGAAGTGCAGAGGGGTTGAATATTCACCACTCTAAGTCCCCAGAGATGTCTACGGGTGATCTGGATCCAAATGGTCTCAGCTCATGAGTTGTCCCCTCTTACCCAGGAACCCTCACTCAATGTTAATGTTCTGGCTTCAGCTGCCCCTTCACTCACCAATTTTGGATTTTCAGATTCTCTGTCCCTCAGATACGATGCATGGTGGTCACTATCTTGGATCCCTTGAAAGCCATTGGTTTCAAAGTTTGCCTCCTGATAGCTCTGAGATGCAAAAGTAGGTCTCATGAAATGAAGCTATACATAAGCAGCAAAAAGTCAACTGAAAGTCTTAATTTTTAATTGATGTGTCATTTTAAAAAAATATTTCATATTTATACAGTATTCTCTTCTGGCCAGCATGTGTGCCTACACACCAGAAGAGAGCACCAGATTTCACTATAGATGGTTGTAAGACACCATGTGGGTGCTGGGAATTGAATTCAGAACGTCTGAAAGAGCAGCCAGTGCTCTTAACCTCTGAGGAAAAGATCCATTTTTCCCTCCCATGATGTGTCATTTTTGAAGATTTGAGGTGGGAGAGGTCTGGTGAAAAATTTGGATGTGCTAATAGTGAAAGAGATCGAAAATAGTGGAAAGAGATCCAAAGACAAACAACAGAGTCAGAGACAGCCCCTGATTCCAGTTGTCAGGGAATCCATATGAAGAACAAGCTGCACATCTGCTACACATGTGCAGGAGGCCTAGTTCCAGCCCATGCATGCTCTTTGGTTCAGTTCCTGTGAGTCCCCATAAGCCAAGGTTGGTTTACTCTGTAGGCCTTCTTGTGGTGTCCTTGACCCCTCAATTCTTCCTCTCACTCTTCTTCAAGACCCTGTGCACTCTATTGTTTGCCTGTGTGTCTCTGGATCTGTTTCTATCAGGTGCTGAATGAAGCCTCTCAGAAGAGTGATGCTAGGCTCCTGTCTGCAAGCATAGGAAATCGTCATTAATGGTGTAAGGGGTTGCCTTTCTCACTAGGGTCGGTCTGAATTTGGGCTGGTCATTAGTTGGCCATCTCTGCTCCATCTTTATTCCTACATACCGTGCAGTCAGGACAAGTTTTTGGATACTGTCTTGTGGGTGGGTTGGTGTCCTCCTTCTTCCATTGGAAGTCCTGTTTGGCTAGAGGAGGTGGTCAGTTCAGGCTCTATGTCCACCACTGCTAGCAGTTTCAGCAAGGGTCACCTCCATAGACTTCCAAGAGCCTCCTCCATCCCAGATATTTCTTCAATCAATCTCTGTTTACTTTCCCAGTCCTCCCACCTTGCTCCCTTTCCACCTGGTCCCCACTACCTGTACCACCCAGTTCCCTCCCTCCATCGACTTCAGATGTCTATTTGATTTTTCCTTCTGAGTGAAATTCAAGATTCCTCCATTGGGCCTTCCTTGTTACTTAGTTTCTTTGAGTCTGTGGATCGTATGATGGTTATCCTGCCCATTATTGCTAATATCCACTTAAAAGTCAGTATATACCATGCGAGTCTTTCTGGGTCTCGGTCAATTCATTCAGAATGATATTTTCTAGTTCCATCTACTTGTTTCAAATTTCAATATGTCTTTGTTTTATTTTTATTTTTTATTTTATTTTTATCAGTTACATTTTATTAATTCTGTATTCCAGCCATGCCCCGAACCCTCATTCCATCCCAGTCCCTCCCTCCCTCCCTCATCACCACTGTGCCCCTTTTCAAGTCCACTGATGGGGGGACCTCCTCCCATTCATCTGATCCTGTTTTATCAGGTATCTTCATTGAGTTCCTGTTAGAAATAGTCCTTGTTCCCCTCACTTTGGGAAACCAATTGGTTACTGAGCTACCACAG
>REGO01000950.1:22342-33115 GCA_010120015.1 Rhombomys opimus
TCTTCACTGTGCTCTCCAAGCTTGGGAGGCCCAGCGCCTGGTGTATCTGGTTGTATGGCGTTTCCGCCTGGTTTTGGTGAATATATAGCATATTCTCTGTCACTGTGGGATTGGGCGGGCCGTACCGTCACTGATGGCGATTCTGCGGAGCTAGTATGGCGTCCAGCAGACTCGGGCCCTGGGGGGATGGTGTAGCCGCCGCGCGGATCTGGGACTCCGGGACACGTACTGCTGATCTTTGCCTGCCGCTAAAGGGCTTGGAGCTCTGCCCCAGCGGCTGTATACCTCAGGCAGTTAGGTCTGCTCTGAGAAAAACCAGGCAGCTGTGCCGCTGTGCCGAGGTAGAGGGAGGTCTGGGGGAGGGGAGTGCCGCGAGATCAAAGGATAGTTTCTCTCCTTCCCCAAACAAGTCCCCGGGTGACCCGAGACCAAAGTTTTCACCTCCTGTGATGTTCCCTGTCGTCTAGAAATCTCCACCGTTGTCTTGCTGGGTTAGAGGTCCTTCCATTCACCAGCTCAGAAGTTCAGGTATTCCACCGCTCAGAAACTGTGTGTGCTCGTTGCCATGTTGGCTCCGCCCCCCATGGTCTTTGTTTTTAATAGCTGTATAGTATTCCATTGTGTAAATGTACCACATTTTCTTTATCCATTCTTTGGTTGAGAGACATCTAGTTTTCCCCCCAGTTTCTGGATATTATGAATAAAATTGCTACAAACATGGTTGAGCAAATGTCCTTGTTGTACACTTGAGCATTCTTTGGATATATGCTTAGGAATGGCATAGCTTGATCTTGAGTTAGCACCATTTCTATTTGTCTGAGAAAGCACCAGATTGATTTCCAAAGTGGTTGGACGAGTTTAAAAGCAATGGAGAAGGATTCCTCTTTCTCCACATCCTCTCCAGCATGTGTTGTCACTTGAGTTCTTGATCTTAGCTATCCTGACTGGTGTGAGATGGAATGTCAGAGTCATTTTGATTTGCATTTCCCTAATGACCATGGAGGTTGGACCTTTATTTAAGTGTTTTTCATGAATTAGACATTCCTCTATTGAGAATTCTCTGTTTAGCTCTGTACCTCATTTTTTAACTGGACTATTTGATTTGTTGGTGGTTAATTATTTTGGAGTTCTTTATTTGTTTTGGATATTAGCTCTCTGTTAAATAAAGATTTTGTTTTGTTTTGTTTTTGTTTTTTGAAAAAAGGGTTTCTCTGTGTAATCTTGGCTGTTCAGCACCTGTGCTGGCCTCAGACACAGAGATCCACTTGTCTGTGCTTCTTGGAGTGCTGGGATTACAGGCATGTGCTATTGCACCTGGCTGGTGAAGATCTTTTCCCTATCTGTAGACTGCCATTTTGTTCTATTCTCAGTGTCCTTTGCTTTACAGAACCTTTTCAGTTTCATTGTTGATCTTAGTGCCTGAGCTATTTGTTTGTGTTCTGTTCAGGAAGGTTGAGGTACCAATGTTTTCATAACTCTTTCCCACTTTCTCTTCTATTAGGTTTAGTGTGTCTAGTTTTATTTTGAGGTCTTTGATTCACTTAGACTTGAGTAGATAAATATGATAAATATGATGTTAGGGTACTTTTAAGCTCTATTTTATTTACATTTGCTAATCCTCTTTTTCTCCCTCTCCCACCCTATTAGGACTGTGCAGCAAAATTACATGGCAGGTTCACAAATCATGCCATGTGACTGGTTCTTCATGGGAATTTTACTAAGGGAAGGGGAAGGGGGTCACAGAGACAGTCTCTGGGCAGGGAGAGAGAGAGAGAAAGATATGAGGTGGTGCAAGTTTTCTTATAAGATGACCCAGAGCATATTTCAGGTGGTCTTTGGGTGGTCCATAGGTGGCCTAATGAATGCCTGATATCCATTTTGTCAGGTTCCTTTGGGCTGGCTTTAGAGATGCCTGCCTATGGATCCCAACATTCCTCCCTTTTTGTTTTATTAAAAAGTGAGGAGTTAGGAAGGGAGTGATGGTGGGGAGGGTATATGGGCTACTTTTGCTCTTCAAGATACTTCCTTCTTATTAGGGACATTGTCATTCTCAGGGTATAGCTGGTCCCAACCATCAGGGTTGATTGGAAGGTCATTGTCATGTGTTTCTGTGGGCAGAGGTTGATAATCCAACAAGAGTAACTGATTAATGGTTTGTTTAGAGAATTCGCACTTGTTGTTGGAAGAATGTAGAGAAGTTAATAAAGCAGGGTACAGAAAGCAAAAGAAGGATGAGCAGAAGAGGTATGAGGAAGGGCAGAATCATTTTCCACATGGGGTTCTTGAAGGCCCAAGAGCTAGAGGCCTCAAGCTGTTCCCTTCAGTTTTGTATATTTGTCTGGAGTTGTTGGTTTTTGTCTTTTACTATGCCTGACTGTTTAACATAAAAACAGCATTCCTCCTGGAGAAAGATACAAAGGCCACCTACTTTAGCTGTGAGGAGTTCCATTCCTCTTCAGTTTTGAAGTATTACTGCTGCCAGAAAGTCGATCTGTCCTTGGAGAGTTACTATTGTCTGAGCCACTTCCTGGAAGCCCTGGATAAACTGGGAAGAAAACTGACAATACAAAGTTAGTGAAGTGGCTGTCCTGTCCCAACAGCTGCCATGTTTCCTGCAACAGCCAAGAGGAGTAAGATTTGAATTGCCCTCTTGTCCTACTGGCCAGGTTTTGGGTCCATGATAGAGATTGTTAGGGGCTCCTTTTCAATTATCACCCCAGCTTGGGGAAGAATAGCACCAGTATACAAACTCCTGACCAACCAACAGGCAGACAATGTAGGCCTGAGTACCACAAAGGATCAAGGTAGTATTAGCAGTAGGACATTGAGGTTGAGATGAGGTATCAAAGATTATAGATTTTTATTACAGTCTAATGAACTTAGCATTCCTACAGAATTCATCTCAGATGCTTTAAAACAGCTTGCCATGCCAAAGAGGGTGATATGAAAAAGGTAAGGGGTTGTGGCAACAGTTCCTCTAAAGTTTCAGTGCAAGAATGAGAAGGGGAGTAATCAGGTTGAGGAAGAAGGTTTGAAATATTAGGAGGTAGGCATGGTTGGAAAGTAAGAGTAGAGTCTTCTGTTAGTGCCACCTGGAGGGAAAGAACCCTGGAGGGAGGTAGAGTTTGTAAGCCTTTATACCTTAAAAAGTAAGGCAGTTTGTGAGAAGAGAAAAAAGTAATAGGTGACCCAAAAGTTAATTTTTTGGACTCTCAAACAAGGATCTCTGCAGCCACTAAGGCACAAATGCAGGGTGCCCATCCTTGGATTGTCAGGTCTAATTTTTTATAGGTATGCTACAGGTACAAAGGACAGGTACAGGGACCTATTTTTCTGTTACATAGAGGGAGAAGTGATGGGTTGAGTCTGGAAGATGTAGTCTGGGGCCTCAAAAAGAGCCTGTTGGACCCTCCAAAAAGGCTTAGTAATGGGCCTAAGAAGGCATTTGTGCAAGGGGAATAAGGCTGCCTCATATAAGGGGAGGGCAAGAAGGGAAAAGAAAGGGCCTGAACTCTTTGGAGAGAGCATATTAGATATCTTCTGCTGGAGCCCACCAGCAGAGTCAAACAGTTCTTGAGTTGGGAGTGAGGATTAAAAATAATAAACTAACACACAACACACAGGAGACTTTTTAAGAGGTTCCAGACTCGATCAGCCACAGCAGCCATAGCAGCAGCCTTAGCAGCAGCAGCCTTACTTTTTTATTGCAGAGAGCTTTTAAGCCAGAGTAAAAACATCTCAGAACAATGGGTTAAATTTCCACAAGGAGGTGAAGCAAGAGGTGTGATCTTCACAAGCTATCCCACCTGCTGTCACAAACAAAGAGAGATGGACTTGCAAATTCTTCCCTGACTTCATTGAAGGCCTGGTAAAAACAGTCTTTCAGCTGAGATTTAAATATCAAAGCAGCTGCCAGAGCCACGGCTCCCAACAATCTTCCTATCAGAGACTTACATTAGGATTCATAACAATAACAAAATCACAGTTATAAAGTAGCAATGAAATAATTTTATGGTTGGGTGTCTTACAACATGAACAACTGTATTAAAGTGTTAACCACTGATCTATATTTTACCAACTACACTTCTTCAAACATGAGTTTTCTCATGACTCTCAAATTGATCACTTTTGGAAAAAAAAGCCTACTTCTCCAATGTATTCCCAATATTTCCTTTCCTTAGTGACCTCTTCTGATTACATTGTAATATGCTTATAGCTCAATAGAATCCTGCTTTGGAAATTGAGCGTGTGTTTTAACACTATGCACCCTTTGAAATTTAGTATGGACATCAATCTTATAATTATTCACTGAATAACTGTTCTGTTAGGTGTAGACCTATCCCAGGAGAATCCATATTTACCTTTATGGAAGCCTGTGAGGAGTTCACCATGGAAGGAATATATTTAACTTTGCTATGCCAAGGCCCCATGAACCTCAGAAGAGGCAGGACAAGACAAAAATGACACCTTTCCTTGTTCAATAATGTTTTTGTTGTGTCTAATAACCTATGAGTATGTTATACTGCATTACTACTATGAGAAGCTACATTGTACAAAAATAAAATAGTTTTATTTATGTTTTGCTTTATAATTACTTCATTATTTCCCCATTTTATTTCCTATTACATATCCTACCATGTTCCTTTACTTGTTCCCTTTTAAAATCATAGCTTCTTTTTTAAATTAATTTTTGTTACACAAATATATGTATATTAAGATACATATATGTGTATGTGGATATATATATTTCAACTACATAAATATAATCACCTCAGTAATTATAATGTTAATTGTATATACATTTTCAGAACTGTCCATTTGGTATTGGATAGCCAATTGTTCTGCTCTTACTATGGGGGTGGTGATATTTCTCTTACTCTCAAAATTCCACAGCAGCACATACTTCTTAGAGTAGGGCTGAAGCTTAGTGGACTTTCTTCTGCATATACTTTCACTTTGTTATCACATATGTTTTAGTCATAATTTAAAAAATGAATTATTTAAAGTGTGATTCTGCTGTTTGAATTGTGGAAAGAATAGCAACAAACATGAAAAGGAGATAGGTGTGGTAACACATGTCAGCAATTAAAGCTATTTGGAAGCTGATTGATGAGTATTGAAAGTTTGTGGAATTTTCGGACTCTATTGTAAATATTTTTCTCAAACATATTTAAAATATGAAAGGGAAAAACAATGGTTATATTGGTTGCTCAAAGGGGACTATATGTGTAAGCCTTTGAGCGCATAACTTCCAAATTAGTATGAAGAGATGAGAAGCAGACACTATCCCTACACTCATCAGGTGAACTGCTGGTACCGAGTAGGTCCTGCTTGGATCCTGCAAATGCTAAAGAATGCTGTAATTGAAACGTTATATATATTTGCATTGTCACATATGAGCATGGAGGTGTTTTCTGGGACCATTATCACATATAACCATGATCATAGCATTCATATTATTCTGAAAGGTATAAAATTGGTCCTGACCTCAAGTACATATTTTAAGGGGTATTTTTCATAAATATGTAAATGGATTTTTAGGACAGACATCAATAAAACAGTCTGCTCAGTTTGGGGGGTAAATTTTCCAGTTGTCATTGAGAAATATTCCTGAAGATCCATTTCATAAATTCTGATAAAAATGAAAGTTGCAGGAGAGAGTTCTTCTATACATTATAGAGACAACCAAATACATACATTTTTCTCTCAACCCTGGAAAAAACTCTCAACCCTCAACATTTTTCTCTCTCTCTCTAGCCTCCCACCCTTTAAAATGATGACTTAGTGTCTGACCAATGCAGTGCTAAAATAAGTGAATGGCCCAGTTGTCTCTTCAATCTGTCCATCTTTCTTGCATTCTTTCTCAGATCCCCTTTCAGTCTAGAGCTGAAAATCTTCATTTTATTTTATTTTTTTAATTTTTATTTTTTTATATTAATTACAGTTTGTTTACTTTATATCACAGCTCTAGCCCCCTCCTTAATTCCCTCCCAATCCCATCCTTCCTCCCTCACCTCCTCCCATGCCCCTCTCTGAGTCCAATGGTAGGAGAGAACCTCCTCCCTTTCCATCTGACCCTAGGCTATCAGTTCTCATCAGAACTGGCTGCATTGTCCTCCTCTGTGGCCTGGCAAAGCTGCTCCCCCCTCAGGGGGAGGTGACCAAAGAGCCAGCAGATGAGTTCATGTCAGAGACAGTCCTTGCTCCCCTTAGTAGGGAACCCACTTAAATATTGAGCTGCCATGAGCTACATCTGAGCAGGGGTTCTAGGATATATCCATGAATGATCCTTGGTTGGAGTATCAGTGTCAGAAAAGACCCCTGTGCCAGATTTTTTTTTTTTGGTTTTGTTGCTCTACTTGTGGAGTTCCTGTCCCCTCCAGGTCTTACTATCTCCCCCTTATTTCATAATATTCCTTGCACTATGCCCAAAGTTTGGTTATGAGTCTCAGTATCTGCTTTGGTACATTGCTGGGTAGAGTCTTTCAGAGGCCCTCTGTGGTAGGCCACTGTCCTGTTTTCTATTGTCTCCTTCCAATGCCCATCCCATTTGACTTTCTGAATGAGGATTGAGCATATTCCCCACGTTCCTCCTTGCATAGCTTCCTTAGGTGTACAGATTTTAGTATAATTATCTTATTTTATATGTCTAATATCCACTTATAAGTGAGTATATACCATGTGAATCTTTCTGCTACTATGATATCTCACTCAGGATGATCTTTTCTAGTTCCTACCATTTGCCTGCAAATTTCATGATTTCTTTGTTTTTAATTGCTGAGTAGTATTCCATTGTGTAAATGTACCACAATTTTTGCATCCATTCCTTCTCTGAGAAACATCTGGGTTGTTTCCAGCTTCTGGCTATTGCAAATAAAGTTACTACGAACATGGCTGAACAAATGTATTTGAGCATTTTTTGGATATTTAGAAGTGGTATAACTGGATCTCGAGTAAGCAGTATTCCTAATTGTCTGAGAAAGTGCCAGATTGATTTTCAAAGTGGTTGTAAAAGTTTACATTCCCACCAGCAATGGAGTAGGATTCCTCTTTTTCACAACCTCTCCAGCATGTGTTATCACTTGAGTTTTTGATCTTAAGCATTATGACGGGTGTAAGGTGAAATCTCAGGGTTGTTTTGATTTGGATTTCCCTGGTGACTACGGACATTGATAATTTATTTAAGTGTTTCTGTGCCATTCAATTGTCCCTCTATTGAGAATTCTGTTTATCTCTGATTCTCAGTTTTTAATTAGGTTACTTGATTTGTTGCTGTTTAACTTTTGATGTTCTTTATCCATTCTGCATATTAGCCTTTTGTCAGATATAGGTTTGGTCAAAACCCTTTCCCAGTCTGTCGGCTGTCATTTTGTTCTGACCGACAGTGTCCTTTGCTTTACAGAAGATTTTTCAGTCTCATGAGGTCTCATTTATTGATTGTTGATCTTAGAGCCTGTGCTGTTGGTGTTCTGTTCAGGAAGTTGTCTCCTGTGCCAAGGAGTTCAAGGCTCTTTCCCACCTTTTCTTCTAACAGGTTTAGTGACTCTGGTTTTATATTGAAGTCTTTGATCCACATATGGTATATACTCACACATAAGTGGTTATTTGACATATAATAGAGGATAAACATACTGAGATCTATACTCCTAGAGTATAGCAGGGAAGAACCTACAGAAGATGGTCAATCCTCATTCAAAAAGGAAAACATGGTTGACATGGGAAGCAGGAGTAGACAGGGAACATGACAGGAGCCTTCCACAGAAAGCCTCTGAATGACTCCACTGATTCAGGTATTGAAGCACAGGCTGAGACTCATACCCAAACTTTGGGAAGAGAGCATGGAATTTCATGAAAGTAGTGGGAGATAGAAAGACCTGGAGGGGACAGGAGCTCCAAAAGGAGACCAACAAAGCCAAAAAACTGGGCCCTGAGGCCCCTGCAGAGACTGATACCACAACCAAGGACCATGCATGAAGAGGACCTAAAAGTCCTGCTCAGATGTAGCCCAAAGACTCATACACACACACACACACACAGAGAGAGAGAGAGAGAGAGAGAGAGAGAGAGAGAGAGAGAGAGAGAGATTCTTTAAGAGGTAAGACACTCCAGCAGGTAGGTTCCAAAAAGCTTCTCTTTAAGCATCTCTTCATTTAGCTTCTCTTACTTCACACAATCACATATATACATATATACATACATACATTCATGAGTGCATACATACATACATACATGTTCACATACTGGGTGGATGGAGCAAACTTCAGAGAACAACTTTAAAACCATCTTACATATATACAACTTGGTATATGGAAGAAACTCCAAAGAGTAAATTCCAAACCCCCTTTACATACATACATACTGGTGGATGGAACAAACTCCAAAAACTGAGGTCGAAACTACCCTACACACATACACCTTGGTGGAGGGAACAAGACCCAGAGTGCCAGTTCAAACCACACTTTTATTCTTTTTCCACTGCTTATCTATCCCAGAAAGATCTTTCAAGCACTACTAAACAGACAATGTGGTTACACTCTACCTTTAAGTGAATGATTACAATGAATATCTACAAAAACCCCTTACATATTCTCCAATACCTTCACATGATCAAATGTTTTACATATTGTGGGTGAAAAACAAATATGAAAATAATTATTCCCAAGACCCCATATACACTTGTAATTAACCAACTTGTGATCAATTAACAAGATGAGCAAGCAACATAACTTCTCAGATAGCTTTTCAGCCAGCAAGCTGAAATTTGGGGTAATCAAGAAGCAATTATATTAAAAAGAAATCTTATAAAAGTCTTAAAAGGATCACGAATCTAAACTTTTATGCATATAAAACAATCAGCTGCCTCTACATTAAATCTTGAAGGGGTGTTCATTGCTCATTAATAACTTTTATTAAATCATATCAAGAGCCTGAGGGAAAAAAACAAACATAAGGAAATCAATTGTTGTCTCAGTTACAGGCCCAGCTGGACTGTCCATTCAGCAAGTGCTAACTTGGGTTTTTGTTTCTGCTCATCAACCTTAGAGTCCTTGGCTTTACTATTAAGTATGTACTTTTCTTAACTTCACATGGTTCTCTAAGATTATTTACATCAGACCCATTAGCAAAAACATCTTACCTGACCTTGCTAAACAATCTACAAGCTGATATAGGGAAGGGAGGTTAGCCCAGACACCCTGGGCAGGAAAATTTAGGGTAGAGAATGGAAGATGCCAGCCAAAAGAACCATATTATGCTTTGTAAGGACTGGGGGATTGCTGGGAGAAGATTGACAGCTAGTTATGTTTTAATATGTTAAATAGACACCTCTCCCATTTTTCCCAGGTTTGAATCCTAGTTCCCAATGACATCACTACAATGTAGAGGATGAAAATGCTGAATTACCCCTTCTGTCTCCTAGCACTTGAACGTGATGAAGAATCTGATAAATGGCTGGTGAAGAATTCAATGGATTTCTATTCCTCTGAGTGGACTTTCCACATTCCTTCTTATTTTGATTGTTATCACAGTTCTCCTGATGTGAGTAAATGTAACAATAGGCTTTGCTGAAACCAGTCAGATAATATTAGAAAAAAAATCCATAATTTGAGATATAGTCTACCTTTTTTGAATTATTTAGAGACAGGATACGTCCTCATAGCCATGGCTGTTTTAGAACTCAATCTGTGGCACACACCTGTAATCCCAGCATTCAGGGAGGAAGAGGCAGGCAGATGTCCATGAATTTACAGCCAGCCAGGTCTATAAAGTGACTGCAACACAGCCAAGGATACACAAGCAAATTCTCTCTTATAAACAAACAAACAAAAGAACTCACTCTGTGGAACAAGCTAGCCTCAGTCTCCAAAAGATTATCCTGCCACTGATTCCTAGGTCTGGGATGACAGGGGTGAACTTGTGAGCCAACCTGAGGTATGTTTTTAAAATGAGCTATCCCTGAATCAAGTAATGAAAAAATAAAATAAGATATACAAAGGAACAGTTATGCCTTTAATGAACAGTAATAATTCTTCAAATTCTACAGCTAGTTAATTCTATACTTGCAAATCATTTCTTATGTTGTCAATAACTGGGTTCTTTCTTTAGCTTTGTTAATTTCATCCATTTAAAGATGTTTGTATTTTTCTGCATACACCTATGCCATGGTATGTATGTGCCAGTGAGAAGACAACTTATTGCTGATAACTATCTACTTACCCTATGTGAGTTCTACACCTGAAACCCAAAGAGTGTTTCAGCCAGTGAATACACTGGTCCTTTTCAGGTTTAAAAATTATTTATGTATGTGCTGGTATGTGAGTTTGCACACACAACAACCCACATATAGAAATATTGTAGGATTATATAGAAAATTTTGTAGGAGTAATATGGGCTACACAGAGATTGAGCCTAAATCATCATGTGTACATTACACACACATACATTCTCTTTTGAAATAAACCTCATTCTGTTACATTATCTAGCACCTCGATAATTCTCTAAGAGAGTACTACTTCTAGGTGATGTGCCATATAGTAAGTATTGGGAACATAAAGAAGCATGGAACTTTCAGATGCGCTCAGTAGACTCCTGTCATGCGTTCAATGCACATCCCATCTGTCTTTCTAAACGAGGATTGATCATCTTACCCCATGTCAATGGAATACTACTCAGCAATCAAAAGGGAGGAAATCATGAAATTTGCAGGCAAATGGTGGGATCTAGAAAACATCATTCTGAGTGAAATATCCCAGAAGGAGAAAGACAAACACGGTA
>REGO01000950.1:44562-76847 GCA_010120015.1 Rhombomys opimus
CCACTTTTTATGAGAACTGATAGACTAAGATCAGAAAGAAGGAGAGGAGGACGTCCCATATCAGTGGACTTGGGGAGGGGCATGCATGCAGAAAGGGCTGGGGGAAGGGTGGGACTGGGAGGGGAGGAGGGAGGGGCTTATGGGGGGATACAAAATGAATAAAGTATAATTAATAAAAGTTAAAAAAATATTTATTATAAAAATATGCAGTCACTAACAGTAAAATTTGCCTTTAAAATGCAAAATTTAAAAGTTTTTTATGCTTTTCAAAAAAAATATTTTTGATGGTGAAAATATTTGTTACCTGGCTCACATTTCTACTGTGCTTTTTTCTATAAGTTGTTTTACCACCTATTTGTAGAAAACTGCAAGACCTCGGGGCTTTAACACACTGACTGGATGAATAAATTTCCCTGTACTGTGCGCCATGCTATTTTTTAGCGAAGATAACTGGAAAAACAGAGAATTTGTATATTCCTAAAACTTATATTTTCTGCAATGTGATTTTGTGAGTATTCCTAATGAAGTTGAATAACCAATGAATTGATGTTGGTGTATATTGTGTGAAAGTTGTGTCAGTATATGTGAATACTGATTGCTGAGCCTGTAGAGGGCTAAGTGCTGGACAAATTTCAGTATTGTTCTTTCTATGGCCCATCACCTGTCCTATATTTTGTAAACATTTGTCCTTCCTTACTTATCTATTGGAAATAATAAAGAGCTGACAACTGATAGCAGGGCACAAAGTGGAGGACAGAACTTCTGAGTGAGAGAGGATTGCTGAGAAGAAGAAAGCAAAATACAGGGGAATCACCAGCAGGACACTGAGGTTAACAGATGGACACAAACATGAACACAGAGGTAGAGCTAGCCATGCAGCAGGACACCATGCTAGGCTTATTTGGGTTAAGGGGGAAAAAAAGGGTTCAGAATCTGACCAGCTAAATTGCCTAAGCTTTAAAATATTAAAATAACTCTGTGTCATTATTTGTACTGCTGGCAATTCTGAAAATCCCATATAAATCATAACAGGATCACATTTTTAAAATCTACTCAAAATGGGGACTATTATATCTTTTAGTTGTTCTGCAAGGTACATTGCTTCTTTCAATATCCCTATGCTAACATGGTTAGTATTCATTGTAACATGATATACCCATTAAAAAATAATAAATGATATGGTTTCACGTTGCATTCACACATTTGATTTTTGTTCATCACAGACATTTGCTATATGGATTGTAGTTTTTCCACAACAACATTCTTGACTCTAAAAAAACTGCCTTTGTCACAAAACTTAGCAACATTACTACAAGTTTACGAGTAACTCCAGTTTTACTATGGATTAGTTGATTAGTATAATATTTTGAACATACTTTCATCACCTATTTACTGTGAATACCTTTGGCAATACCTGAGCTGTAGGAGAGTAAACAAATTGCAGTTCTACCGCATAGCTCTAATGTGGCTATGATTTAAATGTTCACCTTGGGTAAAGTATGATTTCCTTGCATTCTTGATCAGAGGAGTGCCTTGCAAACACACATCAAATAACTAACATGGAAGTATATGGTTTGGTAACAAGTTAGTAATCATCAATAAATATACCTAAAGCAGTTCATTTACACTGTCCTTTTTCTTTCAAATTTCCACGACATAAAATTTTCTCAGAACCATATTCATTTCAGCTTACACATGAAAATTACCTTCCATGTCTTCTAGAACTTTGACAATGCTCTTCAATATTATGATCTTCCCAATTGTAGCCTAAAATGCAGCCAGAAAATGTATGATTTATTATCAGAAATAAGGCAAAATTTAGGTCATGATCTATGATAAATCAAAGAACCATTCACTTTCTTCTTCCTCATGCTCAAGTGAAATTACAGAAGCACATCAATAATAAATAAAGAGTTTCCCCATATTTTGAAAAATAAAGGAAATTCACACCATACCTATAGCAGTAAGGTTCCTGTAGGTCTCCAGCATCACATCTTTGTAAAGACTCCTCTGGGAAGGATCCAGCAAAGCCCATTCTTCTCGAGTAAATTTCACATGCACATCATTGTAGGTCAATGCATTCTAAAATATTCACACATGTACAACAGGAAGCATGAAACTGACAATGTATACTGGAAATATATACTTCATTTACAATATTTTCACAGAATTCTGGTGTTTCTTCTTGTTTTCTGACACACGTTCTAATGTAATCATGAACTCTTTTAAGGAGGAAACTGAATTGTGAGGTTTACCTCTCGAATTTCTGCATACTTTCAGGAGGATATAGCCTTGCAAGAGAAATGTCAATTCACAGACATAGAGAGAGGAAACAGTTTAATGGTACTGAGCCCACATCAGAGAAACAGTATGAACAATTCCTAACTATAATAACAATGAGCAAGCCTTTTATTCCAAAAACACTCAGGAGACGGCACAAGTATATTTCATAGAGCTGGATGTTAGCCTGGTGTATACAATTAAGTTCCAGGACAGTCAGGGGCATACAATAAGAACCTGAATATTCTGCAAAAATTAATCAACCAAATAAAAAAGATAGAGACACCTCTGTGAACACTACACCAACAGCTCAGACAGTAAGATCAACAATTAACAAAAGGGACACATGAAAATGAAAAACGTCTGGAAGATAAAAAAAACTCTATCAATAGAACAAATGGCAACACATGGACTGGGAGAGGGCCTTCACCAACCCTACTTCTGACTGAAGGATAATATCCAAAATACAGAATTGAAGAAATTAGAAACCAACAACCAACAAATTAAATAATGGAATACAGAGCTAAACAGACAACTCTCCACAGAGGAAGTCCTAATGGCTGAGATGCACTAAAAGAAATGTTTGTTGTCCTTAATCATTCATGAAATGCAAATCAAAAGGACTCTGCATTTCAAGCTTACACTTGTCAGAATGACTCAGATCATGCCTCAAGTGATAGCACATGGTGGTGAGGATGTGAAGTAAGGAGAACAGACCTCCAGTGCTGGTGAGAATGAAAACTTGAACAACCCCTTTGGAAATCCATCTAGACGCTTCTCAAAAAATTTAGAATAGACCTATGTCAATACCTATATACCTCAATAGCTACACTACGCCAGGGAGTATACCCAAAAGATGCTCTAGCACACCACAAGGACACTTGTTCAACTATGTTCACAGCAGATTTATTTGTAATAAACAAAAACTGGAAACAACCTAGATGTTCTTCTATTGAAGAAATGATAAAGGAAATGTGATAGTTACACAATGGAATACCAATTAGCTATTAATAACAAAGACTTTATTAAAAGTCTTTGCAAAGAGGATGGGTGGAACTAGGAATGATTTTTCTAATTGAGATAACCCAGACCCCAAAACACCCACACGGTACCTACTCACTTATAAGTGGAAATTAACCATAAATTACAGGATAACCATGGAACAATCCACAGACCCAGAGAGTGAAGGAGAGCAAAAGGAGGATGTAGGAAACTCACTCAGAAGAGAAAATAAGATAGGTATCTGACTTAAATGGAGGGAAGGGATAGGGTGGAAGAGGGAGCGGATAGGGTAATGGGGATGGGCATCAGGTATAGGGAGAGTAGAGGCAAGGAGCAAATGAAAAAAGAATATAATCAGGGTGGGTGAGTTTCTAGGTCATGGGGGGCCCCTGGCAGTATATGGGTGTGGCCCTAGATGAGAAGCCATAGCAGCATGAGTTAAGGAACCTGAAGTTGCCAAATGAGAAATATTATATTCTCTGTTAAATCTCAAAATTCAAGATGACGATGAAGATCAAGTGAAGAACAGTTTTGATATATACAAATACCTACATTTCAGGTTCATCAGCCAATAATATAAAAACAATACAAAACTACAAAGACAGCCATGTGGGCCAACAACTAATACTAGCACTCTAGATTTATATTCAGGTGGATCTCTAAGTCTGAGTCCTGCCTGATTTACATACCTACTTATAGGACATACAAGACAACAGAGAGAACCTTTTTCTCCAAAAACAAAAACAACAAAATTAATAATATAAAACAGTAGAGCCAATAGCACCTAAGAAAACAGAAGTAGTAATTAAAAGTCTGCCAAACACACACACACAAGTGCACACACACACACAGCCCTGGGCTAGATGGTTTTGCATAGAATCATTTTCAAACAAGATTTTCAAACAAGAGTTCATACCAATAGTCATCAAAGTATTCCACAAAATACAAAGGAAGGAACACTACCAAACTTATTCTGATGGCACAGTCACCCTGATACGCAAACCAAACAAAGAAAGAGAATTTCAGACCAATCTCACTTATGAACAGACACAAATATACTCAATAAAATACTCGCAAACCACATCCAAAAACACATCAAAGATATACACAATGAACACATTGGCTTCACCTCAGGGATACCAGGATGGTTCAACATATGAAAATCCATCAATGTAATCCACCATATAAACAAACTAAAAGAACAAAATTACATGATCATCTCAGACGAGAAAAAGCCTTTCACAAAATCCAACACCCCTTCATGTTACAAGACTTGGAGAAATCAGGCATACAAGGAATCAGGCACATACTTAACATAATAAAGGCAGTACAAAGCAAGCTGAGAGCCAGCATCAAATTATTTGGAAAGAAATTTAAATTCCACCCATATGAGGTAAAGGACAAGGATGCCTACCATCTCTATATCTCTTCAATATACTACTTAAGTCCTAGCTAGAACAATAACAAAACTGAAAGTGATTAAGAAGATACAAATTGGAAAGGAAGAAGTCAAAGTATCACTATTGGCAGATGATATCCTAGTATACATAAATGACCCAAGAAATTCCACCAGAGCATTCCTACAGTTAATATACACTTTCCACAAAGTGGCTGGGAACACAATTAACCAAAAGATTCATTAGCCCTTCTGTATACAAATGAAAAATGGGTTGAGAATGAAATTTGGGAAACAACACCCTGAACAGTAGCCACAAACAATATAAAATATTTTGTAGTAACTCTAAGCAAGCAAGTGAAAGACCGCTATGACCAGATTTCAAGTCTTTCAAGAAAGAAACCAAAGAAGATATCAGAACATGGAAAGATCTCTCCAAAAATCACAGATATGTAGTAAAACAATATTCCTAACAAATGCAATATACAGATTCAATCCATTTCCCACAACATTCCAACACAATTCTTTACAGACCTTGAAAGAGCAAACATAAACTTCATATGGAAAAATAAAACACCCTTGAGAGAAGACCAATTCTGTACAATTGAAATAAGGACACAGAAATAAACCCACACTCCTACTGGAACTTTACTTTCAACAAAGACAAACCATACAATGGAAAAAACGACAGCATCTTCAACAAATGGTTCTGCAAATAGATTCCTTTGTATCACACTGCAGAAACTCAAGTCCAAGTGGATCAAAGACCTTGATATAAAACCAGAGACTCTAAATCATTTAGAAGACAAGGTGGAGAAAAGTCTGGAGCTCATTAACATAGGAGACAATAAAACAACAGCAGCACAGGCTCTGATATCAACAATTAACAAATGGGATCTCAGGAAACTGAAAAGCTTCTGTAAGTCAAAGGACATTATCAATAGAACAAATCAGCAGCCAACAGATTGGGAAAATATCAACACCAACCCTATATCAGACAGAGAAGTAAAATCCAAAATATACAAAGAACTTAAGAAATTAAACACCAACAATTCAACTAATGCAATTTAAAAATGGGGTTCAGTGCTAAGATCAAAAACTCAAGTGACAACACATGCTTGTGAGGATGTGGTAAAAAGGGAACATTCCTCCACTGCTGATAGGAATGCAAACTTGTACTTCTCTGGAAATCAATCTGGTGCATTCTCAGAAAACTGGGAATAGTTCTACCTCAAAACCCAGCTATACCACTCTGGGGAATATACCCAAAAGATGTTCTTTTACAGAACAAGAATATTTGTTCTGCTATGTTCATAGCTCTTTTATTCATAACAGCCAGAAACTGGAAACAACCTACATGTCCCTCAAATCTAGAAAAATGGATAAAGTACTTCTGGTACATTTACACAATGGAATACTAATCAGTTATTAAAAATAAGAAATCTTGGAACTTGCAGGCAAATAGATTAAATTAGAAAAAAATCATGCTGAGGTAATGCAGACACAGAAAGACACACCGCAGGATGACTGATAGGGGAGGTCTTCCTCTTCATCCACCTGAACCTAGCCCATCAGGTCTCATCATGACTGGCTACATTGTCTTCCACTGTGGCCTGGTAAGACTGCAGCCCCATCAGGGGGAGATGATCAAAGAGGCAGCCACTGTGTTCATGTCATACAGTCCCTGTTCCCCTTTCTAGGGAACCCACTTGGAGACTGAGCTGCCATGGGCTACATTTGTATAGGGGTACTAGAGATTCTAGGTTATCTCCATACATGGTCCTTGGTTGGAGTAGCAGTCTCAGAAAAGAATGCTATGCCCCGATTTCTTGGATCTGTCATTCTCCTTGTGGAGATGTTGTCCCCTACAGGTCTGCCCAAAGTTTGGCCATGAGTGTCAGCATCTGCTTTGATACCCTGTGGGGTAGAGTCTTCAGAGGCCCTCTGTGGTAGGCTCCAGTCCTATTGCCTTGATACCTAACCCCCACAAAGACCCAACAAAAAAAGAGAAGTTCAGAACTATGTCTGAACACTGATGCAAAATACTCAATAAAATACTTGCAAACCAAATCCAGAACACATTAAAGATACCATCCACCATGTCCAGGCTAGAGCAGTAAGACAACTACAGGAGATCATGGGCATACAAATCAAAAAGGAAGAAGTCAAAGTATAATGCACTATTCACAGATGATATGATAGCATATATAAGTGGTCCCAAAAGTTCTACCAGAGAACTCCTACAGCTGATAAACAAACAGTTTCAGCAAAACTGCTGGACACAAAATTACCTTTAAAAAAATCTGAAGTCTTCCTGTATACAAAAGACAAGTGACCTGAGAAAGAAATTGGGAAAACAACAACCTTCCAATAGTCACAAATAACAAAGTTCATTGGTTTAACTCTTACCAACCAAGGGAAAAATCTGTATAAAAAAAAATTCAAGTCTCTGAAGAAAGAAATTGAAGATATCAGAAGATGGAAAAATTTCCCATGCTTATGGGTCAGTAAGAATAACAGTAAAAATGGTCACCCTACCAAAAGAACTCTAGAGATTAATGCAATTTCCATCAAAATAGCAACACAATTCCTTATAGACCTTGAAAGGACAATTCTCAACATCATATTAAAAAATAAAAACAGATAGTTAAAACAACCCAGCACAATAAAGAACTTCTGAAGTTATCTCCATCCCTGAACTAAAGCTATACTATAGAGCAATAGTAATGATAACAGCATAGTACTGGCAGAGAAACAGACTTGTGGGTCAATGTAATTGAATCAAATACCCAGAAATAAACCCACACAGCTACAGACAGGCAGGATTAAGGCCAGAAATTTATACACTGAACCCCCACGGTGTGTCCTTCTCCCCATCAAGCTACTTAAGACCTCCAGCCCCCGGTACTACAACACAGAATCTCCACTTCCCTTCTCAAAAGACTAGCATATCAGTGTTCTGTCTGAGAGAAAAATCCTGCTTTTGGAAATGCCTGTCTGTTCTCTTTTAAGTCCATGTCAACTGCATCCATCCTGATCTAACAGACACTACAACATGCACTGAGGAAAACAGAGAATCATAGGTTCATATTTTAAAAGTTTTAATTCAACTAAGCTTTAAATGTAAAAAAAAAAATGAGTAGACTTCTAGATGTATAAAATCTAACAACATTAAATCAAGAGGAAGGCAATTATTAAAACATACACATAACAACCAAGATAGAAATGGTAATTTAAAAATCTCTCAATTGAAAGAAAAAAACAAAAGAAAGCAAGCCTAGGTCTAGAGATTCAGCATGAATTCTACAAGAGTCTCAAAGAACTCACTGAAATACTCCTCAAAGTATTCCACAAAAGGGAAAAGGAAGAAACACTTGTATATTTTTGTGAAAACACCAGTATTACCTTGATTACAAAAAAATAATTTCTGAACATTAACAACACAACCTAATATTGTGTTATCTAATAACTCGTGTTATAAAGAACTTCTATATAGGTACTCAGTTATCTGTACAAGAGATATACTCAATTACCTAATATATTATGACTAGAAGCCATGATTACAGACTATGTCAATATTAATGTCAAATACTACTGATTCCCATAATACTAAATTATATAGTATACATTCACATTTCAACTTTTAATTACCTATCGTTGACTGAATGAAAAGTTCAATTGGCTTGCTCAACAATCTTCTTCATGATACCCTATTTGAAGGTGATCTCTAAGGCTCTTAAGTGTAACTGAGTCCTAGTTTATATCTTGTTGGTTTAAAACCCACACATTATGCTTATCACTAACACATTGAGATATGGCCCAGGCTCATGAGCACTGTCTGTGTTCTAAAATTTAATAATGGGAGCACAGTTTTTGTTTCACCTTCATCATACCTTATTAATACTAAATAATCTGTGAAAGCAATTACGTTTCAGTTACTGCTGACTCTAGGACAGGCTATTTATTGTCCACAAAAAAGATTTTCTATGTCTTTTGTCATAAATGCAGATTGTATTTTAGGTGAAATGGTTGCTTTGGATATGATGTCCTAGTCTATATCTTATGGCATTGGACATATTCCATGAAATCATAAAAATTTTCACATATATCTTACAGAATTTCATCTCATACTAGGAAAACATTTGTTGAAAGACATTCAAATTAAATGTCTTCAAATGAGTGCTTTCAGGCCCCAAATCATGTAAAATACAGATATATACACATGCATGTTGACAAAACCTTTTTCCATTTTAATTTGTACTTTCAACTATAAGATAAAAATGTTTTATTGGCTTGATGAAGTGATTACTTACCCATAATATAAGATCCTGATGCTTCCCTTGCTTATGAGAGAGGCTTACCTGGCATAGTAGAAGCCAGTCTGGGTTTCTGTCTTCTTTAGATCCCATTTCAATTTTGCTCAACAGCATTTTATGGAAGGCATGGGCCACTGCATACACTGCATTCCATATGGAATAGCTGGGCTCTGAAACGGCCACCACATCATTTTCTTCTGGTTTAATTCTTATAGAAATTTGGTACGGGTTATGATTTTCACACAGCAAAGCAGGAGGTGAGCAATCAAACTTGTTAATCCAGAATTTATGTACTAAAAAATTCCTGGATGCTGGGAGGGTGACTAGAAAAAGTTCATTAAACCAGGGATAGCTTGTCTTTGAATATGAGACGCTTCCTCTGAAAAAGTTCATGACGTCATTCCTATTTGATAAGGACTCTAAATAAAATGTGTTGGTTTGCCATTTTCTACACCTTCGTTCTGGTTGTAAATACTTTATTTACCATGTGGAAAAACTTCAGTTACTTATATCACTACAGAATACCTACACATGTACCTGTGTATGTTGGTTCAAATTCAGCAAATCAACACCAAATAGTACCCACGTTTCAATTAGCTGGCTCTTTGTCTTCCTTTTCTTTTCTTCCTTCCTTCAT
The DNA here is from genome assembly GCA_010120015.1 of Rhombomys opimus. NCBI lineage: Eukaryota > Metazoa > Chordata > Mammalia > Rodentia > Muridae > Rhombomys > Rhombomys opimus. The sequence continues at coordinate 54,194 of REGO01000950.1, forward strand.
TTCCGTCCTTCCCTTCCTTCCTTCCTTCCCTTTTTTTCTCTCTCTTCCATTTTCTTTCCTTCCTTCCTTCCCTCTTCTTCCTCCTCCACCTCTTACTTTTTCTCTTTGTCCATGTGTGTATGCCTTCAGATCAGCAGAGGTGGCTAGATCCTTCTGTACTGAGTCCCCAGCACGCTAACAACTAAGCCCAGTGCACCTCACCTATTCAACCCCCAGCCCCCTAAACATTATTTATAGGGTCCTCCCTGCTCGTGCACCCGCTGGCCAGAAGAGGGCGCCACAACAACCTATACAAGGTCAAGCACAACCTCGCCCAGGGCGGGGTGCACCCATCTCCCCCAAGCCTGGTGCAAGCCTGGTGGGAGCGGAGGACTGTTAACTCTTCTCTTCCCGCCATTTACCTGCCTGCGATTCTGCCCCAAGCACGAGATGCTCGGGGAGACGGACGTGCGGCGGGTGGTGGATAGGGGAGGGGTTGAAGGAGGGGCTGGGGAACCCCGAACCCCGCCCTCACCCCCACCTCCCGCGTGTGAGCAGGACTATGAGTTCATAACAGCTTTGAAAAAGTAGATTGCTGACCTGGAAAAACGTTCCGGGTAGCGGGACGCCTATAGCGGAAGTCCCACCCCTTCCGGCTTCGCTTCCGCATCCGCCCCGCAGAGAGCGGAGACTTCCGGACTCAGAAGGTCCGAGACTGCCCCGCCATCTCCCTGGCCCCTGCCACGGGGATGTGAACACAAACCTTCTAGTCAGAGACGGACCTTCATCGCTTTGTTTCTCACTTCGGAGCTCTCCCTGGTCACGGAAGTCCCATCCGTCCCAAGATGCATCCCGGCAGACACCCACCTACCTGAGAACTACAAACATGGCTTCGGAGCAAGGACTTCTGGGATTGTATCGGAGAACTACAAAAATGGCGTCCAGGCTGCGCGATGCATCCTGGGATTGTTTGTAGTCACTATCAGGTGCCTGGACCGTGTGCCCCGAGTCGCCTACATATTCCTGAATCCTCTGCGTGCTGTTCCCAAAGTGACACGTATGTGATCCTAAGCTTCCCGCCTTGTGGTTTGGCGAGGAGCATGGAAGTAGTCAGGTCTAAAACTCGTGATGTCTGACGTCTCAGACCCCAGCGTTCCTGGCAGAAGAGGCAGGGGAAATTCCGTGAGTTCGAGGCCAACCTGGTCTAGATCCCGAGTCCAGAACAGCCTAAACATTTTTTTGTTTTCGAAAAACAAAAAACAAACAACAAAATTTTAAAAACGGAAATAATTTTGTCAGTATTGTTATTATTATTAAGTATATGGTTGTTTGGCCTGCAGGTCCATTTCTGCACCACGTTGTGGGAGTCGGGAATCGAACCCACATCCCAAGATCCTGGATAGAAAGCCGCTGAACCATCCATCTCTCCAGCCCACCCTTTATTTTTTTACTTCTGATTTTCTTTCATGACAGGGACCCTCTGTGTAGCGCGTCCCCCAACCTCCGCCCCCTACCCCTACAGACACACCCTACCCGTTTTACGTTTTCTTTGACTGGAAGCCCAGTCAAAGGAAAGTGTACCATAGAGACACCACTTAGTCCTCCAGGGCGCCTAGAGGGACCCAGGACTGACGGGGCCTCTCTGCATCCACAAGGGGGACGGGTTGATGATGCACTTCCGGCCTGTTTGTTTTTCTTCCGGAACCTGCGTCCGACAGTGCTGGGTTTGGGTTTGAGCTGTTGCATCTACGTTTTGGGGGAGACAGTGGCGTGCACCCCGCTTTCCGGGAATCTCATCGGGTTCTCAGGGGCCCGGAGGACAGGTCCACGCCTGTGATGGCGGCGGGTTGCGCGGTGGTCGTGGTAAAGGCGGAAGCGGAGGTGGAGGAAGAAGAAGAGGAGGAGGACTCCAAGGACTGGCGGGACCCCGAGATCTCCCGGAGACGCTTCCGGCGGCTGCGCTACGGGGATGTGTCCGGCCCGGAGGAGGCGCTGAGCCGCCTGCGGGAGCTGTGCCGCCGCTGGCTGCGGCCCGAGTGGCGCTCCAAGGAGCAGATGGTGGAGCTGCTGGTCCTCGAGCAGTTCCTCAGCATCCTCCCGCGCGGGCTGCGGGACACCGTGCGCCACCGGCGCCCCGAGAGCGGGGAGGAGGCGGCGGCCTGGGCGCGAGCCCTGCACCCTCCCGAGCGACAGGTCCGGTCCTCCCAGCAGGTGAGGGGCCCCTCCAAAACCCGAGACTGTAGGCGAATGAGTCTTCCGCTGCCGTGTCAAGGGCTCCGAGAGGGAAGGGGGTATTTGGGGGTGTCAGGGTTGAACAAGAGCCACAGTCCAGGGCCAGGAAGGCGCAGCAGGGGTGTGGCTGGTCCCCTTGCTTCCCCATTTAGCAGTGAGGAGGTGGACGCTAGCGCTCCCCTTGTCTTCCTTCCTCATTCAAAGCTGCTGGGAGATGCTGGCTACTTCAGGCTAGCAGTGAAGTCACGTTTCAGGGGACGCTGAGCCCAGTCGCGGTGACATGGAACACTTTGGTACCCAGTAACTCGACTCACCAGCTCCATGCTCTTACACCAGAGGTCACACTCGTCGTGGCAGCACTAACTGGAAGTCTTGCCCCCCTCCAGGGCAGGCCGACTTTCAAGGCTGAGGCCAGATCTCCGACCCAGGGAGAGTGGGAGCAGCTGGCCGTGGCCCGGAACGGCTTGTGCAGAGAGAGCTTGGAGGATGGTGGGAGCACGGCCAGGCCGGGTGAGTGATACTCTTTCCTGACACCCTGGGGTCTGCGTGGCTTGTGTGAGCCAGGGTCTAGGACCATTCTCTTTTTTTTTTTTATTTTTTATCAGTTACATTTTATTAATTCTGTATCCTAGCCGTGCCCCGAACCCTCGTTCCCTCCCAGTCCCTCCCTCCCTCATCACTACTGTGCCCCTTTCCAAGTAGGACCATTCTCTCTGCTCACATTCTCCCATTTCAGGCCTGGATACCCGAGCTGCCTGGAACCTGGAGTTGATTCCAAAGCAGGAGGACGACTGGGAGGAGGAGGCTGAGCCTGCACAGGCCTGGCTACAAGGCTCGCCCTGGGACACGATCCCCAGCCAGGAAGAGAAGCTGCCAAAAGATGCTGTCCTGCCACCACCACAGCCTCAGGTTTCTCCAGGAGAGGCAGGACGTAGGGCTACCTCACAGGCCCCCTGCGGGGCCAAGGAGGAAGAGCTTTGGAGAAGTAACGATTTTAAGGAGGTTGCCACCGCCCCTGCCCTTGCTCAGCACAGGGGGACAGTAGAGCCTGGCGATGGCTTTAGGAAGGTTGCCACCACCCCGGTCCTTGCTCAGGCTGGGCCTGGGGAGGACCACAGCCGTGGATGTGTCCCGGGGACACCCCAGTCCTCCTTGGACACTCAGGGCCCCCCTGGAGACAAGCGTTACAGATGTGCCAGTTGCCGGAAGGGATTCCGATACTGCTGCTATCTCCTCAAGCATGAGTGCACGCACATGGGAGAGACGCCATACCCGTGCCAGGCGTGCGCCAATAGCTTCCGCCAGCACTGCCACCTCCTGACCCATGAGCGCACAGATACCAAGGAGCAGTCGTACTCAGGTTCTGTGTGTGGGGAGTGCTTCCGCCTTCGCTGCCACCTTCTAAAGCACGAGCACACGCATACTGGGCAGAAGCCGTATGCATGCCCGTCGTGCACGAAGAGCTTCGGCAAGAGTTCAAACTTAGTCAGACACCTGCGCACACACACCGGGGAGAGGCCCTACACGTGCCCCACATGCACCAAGAGTTTCAGTGAGCGCGCCATCCTCCTCAACCACCTGCGCACACACACCGGGGAGAGGCCGTACAGGTGTCCAGCATGCGCCAAGAGCTTCAAAGACAGGGCCAACCTGGCCAGGCACCTGCGCACGCACCCCGGGAAGCGGCCGAACCCTGTCCTTGCTCAGCACAGGGGGACAGCAGAGCCTGGCAATGTCTTTGGGGAGGTGGCCACAACCCCGGTCCTTGCTCAGGTCGAGGGTCAGGAGGACCACAGCCTGGTCTCCCTTGGGGGACATGCCCCAGGGACCCCCCAGTCCTCCGAGAACAGTCGGAGCCCCCCTGGAGACAAGCCTTACAGATGTGCCAGCTGTGGGAAGGGCTTCCGCTATCGATGCCACTTCCTCAAGCATGAGCGCACACACACCGGGGAGAAGCCTTATGCATGCCCATCATGCGCCAAGACCTTCAGCAGGAGTGATCAACTGGCCACGCACCAGCGCACACACAGCGGGGAGAGGCCATACACGTGTCAGACGTACACCAAGAGCTTCCGCGAGCGCTCTGTCCTCCTCAGGCACGAGCGCACACACACCGGGGTGAAGCCATACACGTGCCCAGCATGCGCCAGGAGCTTTCGCCATCGCTCCGTCCTCCTCAACCACGAGCGCACTCACACCGGAGAGAGACCATACTCATGTCCAGCTTGCGGGGAGCACTTCCGCCAGCGCAGCCACCTTCTTACCCACGAGCGTACACATACCGGGGAGAGGCGGTACACGTGTCCAGTGTGCGCCAAGAGCTTCCGCCAGCACCGGCAACTCCTCAAGCACGAGCGCATGCACACAGGGGAGAGGCCATACCCATGCCCAACGTGCGCCAAGAGCTTCGACAAGAGGGCCAAACTGGTGGAGCACGAGCGCACACACACCGGGGAGAAGCCATACTCGTGCCCGGCGTGTGCCAAGAGCTTCAGCAGGAGGGGCAACCTGGTCCAGCACCTGGGCATGCACACCGGGGAGCGGCCATATCCATGCTCAGCATGCACCAAGAGCTTCCGCCACCGCAGCCACCTCCTCAAGCACGAGCGCACGCACACCGGGGAGAAGCCATACTCGTGCCCAACGTGCACCAAGAGCTTCAGCAGGAGAGACAACCTGGCCACACACCTGCGCACACACAGCGGGGAACGGCCAATCCCTGTCCTACTCAGCACAGGGGGTCAGCAGAGCCTGGTGATGGCTTTGGGGAGGTTGCCACCACCCCATCCTTGCTCAGACTGAGCCTTGTGAGGACTACAGCTGGGGCTCCTGTGGAATATGCGCCCCAGGGACCTACCCAAAGCCCCGCTGAGTGAGTATATACCCTTGTGTCTTTCTGCTTCTGGGATACCTCAGGATGATCTTTTCCAGTCTCCACCATTTACTTGCAAATTTTATTATTTCCTTGTTTTTTATTGCTGAGTGTTTCTGTAAAGCAAAGGACACTGTCATCAGAACAAAACGATTGGTAAAGTATCTTCACCAACCCTATATCTGACAGAGGGCTAATATCCAGTATATATAAAGAACTCAAGAATTTAAACAGCAACAACTAAGTAATCCAATTAAAAAATAGGGTACAGAGCTAAATAGAGAATTCTCAATAGAAAAACATTGAACGGCTGAAAAATACTTAAATGCTCAACATCCATAGTCATCAGGGAAATGCAAATCAAAGCAACCCTGAGATTTCACCTCACACCCATCAGAATGGCTAAGATCAAAAACTCAAGTGACAATACATGCTGGAGAGGATGTGGAGAAAGGGGAACCCTCCTCTATTGCTGGTGGGAATTTAAACTTGTACAACCACTTTGGAAATCAATCTAGCGCTTTCTCAGACAATTAGAAATAGCGCCTCCTCAGGATCCAGCTCTATCACTCCTTAGCATATATACAAAAGATGCTCAAGTACACAACAATGACACCTGCTCAACCATGTTCATAGCAGCTTTATTTGTAATAGCCAGAACCTGGAAACAACCCAGATGTCCCTCAACTAAGGAATGAATACAGAAATTGTACATCTACGCAATGGAATATTTATTTTTTTCATCTGATTATCTTCCTAGACAGGGAAGACGTGTTTCCCCAAACCCCATCCACAGACAGACCCTACCCGTTTTACATCATTTTCAAGGATTTGGCCTAGGAGCAAAGCCACAGGAAGGTGAACCATAGAGAAACCTCTTAGTCCTCCAGGGCGCATGGAGGGACCCAGGACAGGCATGGCCTCTCCATCTCTGCGTCTGGAGCCGCCGTGGGTTGATGACGCACTCCCAGCCTGGTTTGCTTTCTTCCACTGGGGCACCAGGAGGGTTCTTGAGCATTTGCCGCCGCTTTTTCAGGGAGACTGTGGCCGGGCGCTCCGCTTTCTGGGAATCTCATCGGGGTCCCAGAGGACAGGGCCAAGCCTGCGATGGCCTGCGCGGTGGTGGTGACTGTGAAGGTGGAAGAGGAGGACCTTGATTAACATTTCCCAGATCCCCCCACCCCCTGAAATGTCATTTCATAGTTTAGGCACGTTCCTCCCGCCCCCCATTGAGTCTTCCCTCTGCCTTGTCAAGGGCTCATCGAGGGAAGAGCTTATTTTGGGGGGGGGGCGCGGCAGGGATGTGGTTGTTTCCCTTGCTTCCCCATTAGCAGTGAGTAGGAGGTGGACGCTGGTACTCCCTTGTCTCCCGCCCCTTCAGCGCAATCAAAGCTGCTGGGAGATGCTGGCTAGCTCAGGCTAGCATTGAAGCCGCGTTTCAGGTGACAGGGAAGCATTGGTACCCAGTCATTCGACTCACCAGCTCCTTGCTCTCAGCAGGGACAGTGAGCACTTACAGGTTTTATGCCCCCTCCAGGACACTTTCAAGACCTAGGCCGGATCTCCAACCCGGGGGTGGGGGTGGGGGGAGCAGCTGGCAATGGCCAGGAACTGCTCTTGCAGAGAGCTCTAAGGACTGCGAGAGCATGACCTGGCCAGATGAGTGATGCTCTTCCCTGACGGCCTGTCCCCAGTTAGCCAGGGTCTGGGGCCATTTCCTCTCTGTTCACATTCTCTGGTTTCAGGCCTGGAGACCCGGCTGCCTTGAACCCCGACCTGATCCCAAAGCAGAAGGAGGACTGGAAGGCGGAGGCTGAGCCTGTGCAGGCCTGGGTACAAGGACACGGTACCCGACCAGGAAGAGAAACCGCCTAAAGATGCTGTACTGCAACCACTGCAGCCCGGGGGTTCCCCAGGAGAGCCAAGGGTGCACGGCCACTTCGCAGGTCCCCTGCGTGCCCGAAGAGGAAGAGCTTTAGAGAAGTAGAGAGCCAGGGTGCACGGCACCTCCCAAGTCCCCTGTGCGCCCTAGGCGGAAGGGCTTTGGCAATGGCAATGTGGAGAGCTGGGGGGCATGGTCACCTCACAGGTACCCTCTGCACCCTAGGAGGAAGGGCTTTGGAGAAGTGGCGAGCCAGGGCGTACGTCCACTTTGTAGGTCCCGTGTGCACCCAAGGACAAAGGGCTTTGGAGAGGTGGAGAGCCTGGGCTCATAGCCACCTCGAAGGTCCCTTGTATGGTCAAGGAGGAAGGGCTTTGGAGAAGTGATGACTTTGGGGAGGTTGCCACTGCCCCTGTCCTTGCTCAGGCTCTGCCTGGAGAGGACCACAGCTGGGGCTCCCTCGTGGGATGCGCCCTGGGACCCCTCAGGCCCCCGTGGGAGTGGGGGCCTCCCCGGAGACAAGCCTTACAGCTGTGCCTGCGAGCTTCCGCCACAGGGTCGCCCTGACCAAGCATGCGCGCACGCACACCCTGGGGCGGCCCTTGGCCTGCCCGTTGTTGGGCGCAATTAGCTTCAGCCAGAGGGCCACCCTGGTCAGGCACCTGCACACGCATACCGGGGAGCGGCTGTACCCGTGCCCAGCGTGCGGAGGGAGATTCCGGGAGAGCTCCCACTTTGCGTGCCACCAGAGGGTCCATGGGGGCGCTGTCTCCTAGCTGATCAGTTGAGGCGGTTGTCAGCCATGTAGGCGACTTTGCAACCACCGTGGGAACCACTTAAGCGACCTGCATGGAATTGGGGAGGCTAAAAACAAAAAGTCCCAGGGCTGGAGAGAGACTTTGGCGGTTAAGAGAGCGCTGCCTGCTCCTCCAGAGGACCTGAGTTCGAGTCCCTCCAGCCACTACCATCTGGCGCACATGCAGCCAGAATACTGTACACGTAATCTTTAAATTAAACAAATTAAATTAAACAGTATACTATTTTTATCAATTTATTATGAATACCATTTGGGATGATTAAAATCTGTCATGGGCAAAGAGTAGAGTTATTCTCAGCCTTCTGAAAAAAAAAAAAAAAAAAAAAAGCTCCTGCCCATGAGGCTTCTCTCCTCTTCCTTTTCTCCGATCAGACCCCAAAGCGGAGGACAGACAGCTGGATGCCCCTTTTCTTACGCCTCGGACGGGACACGCGGAAAAAAAAAAAGCAGGCGGGGGGTGGGGGGTGTTACTACCTCAGGAGCATCCTTCCGCTTCAAGAATGCAGGAGCCCAGCACGGTCCCCTAAGGGGCGGAGTCTACTTCCCGTGAGCCTCTTTTCCCTCCCTTCCTGGCATCCCCGGGTGCGACCGGTCCGTGCTTTTCCTCCGCCGGGGGCGGGGCCTGTTCCCCCCCCCCCCAAACAGCAGACTCCGCGAGAGTTCTTTAAGGTCTCCGCAGCATCTTTCCTTTGAAAGGATGCAGGAGCCGAACATGGTCCCAAAGAGGGGGGGTGAGGAGCGGCGGCGGCGGCGGGGCCTGCGCCTGCTTCCCGTGAGCCTCTTTGCCCTCCCTTCCTAGCCTCCCCAGCTCGCGGCCAGCCCTGCGGACACTGGGAACTGCAAGATGGCTTCGCTCGGTGAGTCGGAGTGTCTGCTGGACCCAGGGCAGCGGGGTGTAGGGGTGCAAACGCTCGCTTATCTGGCCAAGCTGCCGCTCCTCCGTCGTGCAACGCACGTGGGGGACGCCTGAACCCCCTTTTTTATTTTTGCACGATGGTTGAGGTCCAGATCCGGGGTCCCACGGGCGCCCAGCGTGGTTGGCACACGCCACGGTGTGCCCGCCGCGCCCGCGGGGTTGGACGAGCCTGCCCGGGTGGTGACATCACGGTCAAGGTCACCTGTACCCGGGTGAGCCCCAGCTACGGGGCCTCCTCCCTCCTCGAGGGTGCCTTGGACGGGGAGGAGCCGCGGGCGGTCCCTTAACGCGGGCGTGCAAATCGGGGTTATGTTAGCACACACGCCTACCTTTGTGTGCCTCGGTGTCGTCACAGGAGTACTCAGTACTGCAGTATTCAGGTCTCCTCCTCCTCTTTCTCCCCCTTCCTCCTCCTCCTCCTCCTTTTCCTCCTCCTTCTCCCACTCCTCCTTTTCTTCCTCTTCCTCATCCCCCTTTTCCTTCTTCTCCTCTTTCTCTTTCCTTTTTTGACGTCTCCAAGAGCTTGCAGTGAGGGGGGCTGGGGGGGGGGGGCTGTCCAGCCAATGAGCGTCCCGGGCAGAGCAGACAGCTGGGGGAAGTGTAGACAGTTGGCCACCTAGACCACAACAGCTAAGGGCAGCGTAGACAGCTGGGGGAGTGTAGACGGCTGGGGGGGGGGAGTTTTGACGGCTGGGGGGAGTGTAGATAGCTCTGGGAAGTGTAGACAGCTGGAGGGGAGTATAGACAGCCGGCCACCTGCACACGCTGGCTCGCCTAGACTGAAACAGCAAAAGGCAGTGTATACAGGTGGCCACCTGCACTATGGACAAGCTGGCTCTCCTAGACCACGGCAGCTAGGGGGAGTGTATACAGCTGGCTGAGAGGCCCAGGATAGAGCAGCCGGGTACCAGTGGGGTTCAGTAACCTGCCCCCCGTCCATCAGTCAGTGCCAGTAGCCAGCAGGCCCGGTCCTGAGGGTCTCTGGAACCGTCCCCACCACCCTGATGAAGATGATGACTGGAGCTGGGAGGATGGTGCCGCAGACGCCTGACTGTCTCATGTCCTCATCATCTCTCCCTCCTTCCTCATCACCCCTCCCTCCCCATCATCCCTTCCTCCCTCATCTCCACCCTGCCCCTCTGCTAAGTCCACTGCTAGGGGAGGTCTTGCTCCCCTTCCATCTAACCCTAGCCTATCAGGTCTCATCAGGACTGGCTGCAATGTCTCTCTTGGGGGGCAGGGGGTTCAAAGAACCCTCCACCGAGTTCATGTCAGCAACAGTCCCTTGGTGTCAAGCTTTCGCACCTCCACGTGAATACACTCTTACAAGCCAGGCACTGTGGCACAGGCCCATGATCCCAGTATCCAGGAAGCTGAGGTAGGGGGATCATAAGTTCGAGGTCAGCCTGGGCCACAGGGTAGGACCCTGAGGTGACACTGGCATGGCCTGAGTTTGGTCCCCAGCGTGCACTTCATAGAACCATATGTGATACCCACATCCTGTACACAGGGTGTCGACTCTGAAGATGGAGTTCCTGCCACTGCTCAGCGTGTCCTTCTTCTCAGGGAACAGCATCGTGGCCGAGGTGAGTGTGCGTCCTCAACGGGTACCACCTGTGATAGGCCCGAGGGACACCCCGCAAACACTCCCCCGCAGTGTGCACCCTGAGGGGATGCCGCCTGCCTGTGCCAGTCCGGGGCCCACCCCAAACCCTCCTCCAGGGTGGGCAGGTGGGTAGCCCCACCTCCAACCCCCCTATCGCAGGGCCATGACTGCTGCCTGATGCTCTTCAGCTACAATGACCACGGTGGCCTGAGCTTCATGTCCAAGCGGTGTCCCCAAGCAGAGCACCCAGTGCAACATGTCAGCCATGGAGTGCTTCCGCAACATGGAAAAGAGGGCCACCACTGAGGACCGAAACTCCACTCCTCGGCCCTGGAGACGCTGCACCAGAACAGCATCACGTGGGTTGGGGTGACAGACAGGGGTGGCCAGGCTGGCCCATCAGCTCATGACAGGCCTCCCTCTCCCTCCCCTTTCCCATACTTCATTCCACCTCTCTCCTCCCTCCCTCTCCCTTCTCTTTCTCTCTCTTTCTCTCCCTCTCTCCCTCCTCCTCTGTCTTCTTCCTCTTCTTCTCCATCCCTTTCTCCTTCCTCTTCCTCTCTCTCCCTTTCTCTCCCTCCCTTCCTCTCTCTCTCTTATCCTTCCTCTCTCTTTCCCTCTCCCTTCCTCTTTTTCTCTCCCTTTCTCTCCCTCTCTCTCTATCCCTCTTCCTCCCTCTCTTCCCCTCCCTCCTATACCTCCTTTCCCTCCCACTCTCCTCTGACACCAGATGTTCGTGAGCCACCGTGTGGGTGTTGGGACTCGAATTCAGGACCTCTGGAACAGCAGCCGGCACTCTCACCCTCTGAGCCCTTCCTTGCAGCCCTCCAACCTTGAACTTGTAACCTCCAGCCTCCACCTTCAGATGGTTAGGGCTCCATGCAAGCGCCAGTGCCCAGTGTATGTGGCATTGGTGACCCGGCCAGGGCCTGGTGTAGTCTCGGGCCTGCCCGCTGGGTCACATCCCTGGCGAGTGAGCGCTCCTGCTCACTCTCCTTGTGTGGCCCCAAGGGATCTGGAGCCCAGTGCACCCCCAGCCATCTGTGGGTGCCGGGTTAGCGGGACTGGCCTCACTTCCCTCCATAGACCTTACAGTTCCACTCTTCTTTCAGCCAGGTGTCCATTTACAAAGTGGACAAGCAGGACTGTTACAAATTCTGCACCACTGGCATCAATGGGGCCATGAGGATCTGGGATTTCAAGGTAGGTGTCCCCGGTGGCGGTTGGCAGCGCTGGGGTGCAGCCTGGGCCATGCGCACACTCACCACTGAGCCGCCCTGCTGCAGTGCCTGGCAGAAGAGCAGGCCCCAGAGTCCCTAAACACAGGGGAGCACAGCTCCCAGCTGGTGGGTGGGTGTCAGCTCCGAGCCGCCCTTGTCCTCAGGAAAGCTTGGTGCCATGTTGAAGCCAGCAGCCCTCATGGCTGTGCACAGACACAGCTTTATAGTTTACACAGTTGGCTGTGGACTCAGTTCTGGAATGCCCAGGCTTGGGAGGCTGAGGCAGAGGGATTGCTCTGAGCTTGGTGCCAGCCTGAGCTAGATGATAAAACCTTACCCACCCCCCAAAAAAACAATAATGCAATGAGCAGAGAAGATAGAACACACACGCACACACACATGTACACAGGCACATACAACAGGTGTGATAATACAAAGAGTAGTATAGGGCCTGGAGTGGTGGCTCAGCAGTTAAGAGCACTCTCCTAGGACTCAGGATTTGGTTCCCGATACCACCTTGGCAGCTCACAACCAAATGTCACTCCAGGTCCACAGAATCTGATGCTCTCCCGCCTTACACAGACACCAGGCACACATGTGGTGCATGCAAACATACGTACGTACATACATACATGCCTACATACATACGTACATAAATTAGCCGGGTGCGGTGTCACACTGCTGTGACCCCAGCGCTCAGGGAGGCAGAGGCAGGGGCATCTCTGTGAGTTCGAGGCCAGCCTGATCTACAGAGCAAGTCCAGAAAAGCCAATGCTACATAGAGAGACCCTGTCTCAAATAAACAAAATAACAAAACAAAATGACATAAATAACTCTTGAAATAAAGGTCCAGACCTAGGGACGCATGTCTTTAATCCCAGGAGTCAGACAAGGGTTGGTCTCCATGAGTTGGAGGAAGCCTGGTGTATATAAAGTTCCAGGCCAGTTAGGGCCAGGCAGTGAGGGTAAAAAGAAAAGGGAGGGAGGGAAGGAAGGAAGGAGGGAGGAAAGAATGAAAGGAAGGGGGGGAGTAAGAAAGGAAGGAGGGAGACTGTGCAGCAGGAGGTGATGTGAGCTCTTAAGGAAGAAGACTCCAGGCGCTGAGACCGGGGATTGCAGCAGTGTGGCAGGGAGCCAAGGTCTCCAGGGCTGACAGAGCTCTGTGCTTTCTCCAGACCCTGGAGTCATCCATCCAGGGCCTCCACATCATTTGAGGAGGAGCCACCCGCCTTAGGACCGGACTCCTTGAATGAAGTAACATGTCTTGGGCATAGTAATATTCACTTAATAAAATATGTACTTTAAATCTTCAAACTGTATGAGCAGGGACAACAGAGAAACCAGCAAAATAGTAGCTGGTCCATTATTACAGTGAGTAATTTTATTATGGATCAAGAGGAAAAATGTTCAGAGGCACCTGGAAGAGTTCAGATCAGAAATTAAAAGAAGCAGACTTGATATGACCCAGACTGTCTAGAAGAAAATGGAGAATATTAGGAGAAAAGTAGAGATAGCTTAGACAGAGATAAAGTGTGCTTTCATCAATGCACAGACTGGACCTAGGTCCCCCTACACTTATGTAACAGATGTGCAGCTTAGTTAACATGTGGGTCCCCTAACAATTGGACTGAGAGCTGTCTCTGACTCTGTTACTTGCCCTTAGTTCCCTTTCCCCTAGTTGGGCTGTCTTGCCTGTCCTTATGGAGAGAGGACACTCATAGTCCTGCCTGATGTGATATGTCAGGGTAGGTCTGTACACATAGAGAGCCTCTCTGAAGAGAAAGAGGGAATGGTGGAGGGGAGAATGATGGTGGGACTGTGAGGAGAGAAGGGATGGGATCCTGTGAAGAAGATATGAAATTAATAAATTAATTGGTGGAAAGAAAGGGTAATTTCTAGGCTATTTGGGAAATTAGGAAAGTGCAGAAAGAGAGGAGGCTGTTTGGGAAGGCACAGGAATCTAGATGTTTTGAGGTATATAACAAGTACATTTACTCCCCCTTCAGGGAGGCCACCATGGGTGTTGATATCCTGATAGGAGCCACAGGTCAATAGAGCGCAGTATGTCTCTTTTGTTGGAGCAAGAAAAATGATTATTTCACTGGACAAGAACTATTTCATAAATTCTGGATGAATGCTGGTTTTGGTGTATGTGTGTGTGTGTGTGTGTGTGTGTGTGTGTGTGTGTGTGTGTGTTTTGTTGTTTGTTTCTCATCACCAGAATTCCTTCAATACTGCATGTTGAGCAGGTCCAGTACTGACATTTTTGGATGATTGCACTTCCTGGGACCTAACAAGTTTAAACTATTAGGAAAGCCTGATTACACTCTTCACACCTATTTATGACCTTTTAAAAAGTAATGGATTTAGTTACCGCATCTTCTGATGTGTTTTTATTTCCCATACTCAAATGTATCATATTTTTAAAATCATACTTATTCAGCAGAATATCTTTATGAAGAACTTTACAGTCTGGTAGAGTTTTGCTATCTTAATTAGAAATGTATAATTACACATATTAATGAAATTACACACTTTGCAGAAGGCAAAAATAATTACTATCACCAAAATACAATCATTTTAAAGACAGGCATTCTAATTTTGAATGATTTGTCCATGATTATTATATGTCCAAGGTATACTACATTTCTTTATTATGAAACCTACAGAGCATCTCCCATGTTTCAATCACAGTTCTTTGTTTCTCTGGGATTAATATATAAAACTTATTATATACTAATATATACTAATATAATGTATATAGTATACTGTATACTAATGTGCACTCCTCTCTACTCTTTAAAGCTTTCTGATTTCTCTGTGCATGAAGGTTTCTGACTGTATCTCAGTAAAGCACATTCATCTTTAAGGTATGCTATGATTTTTGCATGTGTTTGACTCCCAAGGTTCACAGTCTTAATGATTTTGCGTGCTGCCTTTTTTCACATGGACCTTTAACAGGTTAAAAGAATTAGGAATTTATCTTTGGAGATGAAAATAAATTTCATGATGTTTTTTTTTACATTACTGATTTTTAATATTCATTTTTATTATCATTTATTACAGTTTTTTTCAAATTTTCTTGCAGCTGTGGCCCCCTCCCTCATCTCTTCCCAATCCCACCCTCCATCTCTCTTCTCCCCCTATTCCCTTCCCCTAGTGCACTGATAGGGAAGGTCCCCTCCCCTTCTGTTTGACCCTAGTCTAATCACAATGTTTTATACAAGTATTCCTTCTATTGTTGCACACATATTATTACAATTATCTATCCTTCTATCTAACATCTGTCTATCAATCATCTGTCTATCATCTATATCATATATCTTTTACGCACACACACACACACCTATGGTTGTGAAAATATTATTCCATACACATGTGGTTTAGCAATTGTTCAAAATCAACGTTTTAAAGTCAACACTTTGAAGGAAATGAAATGCATGTGTCACTTGTCAGTTATGGCCTGAGCCTTGGAATGTTGACATCACATTGGTTTCTCCCCCTGACTACTACAGAATGTGTACACTTCAATGGCTCGTCTATAAACTGCTGTAATCATTTTTCCTTAGTGCCAGAAGAGAAAAGCTTAATTTGTACCCAGTGAAAGGTTCTCCATTCCAGGCTCCACTGTAAAGGTACTTTTAAATGACATGATAGACTAATGGTTTCAGGAAGCATTATGTCTTGATTCATTCAGATTATGTAAACCCAGCTTCTTGAAAAGCTACTCATATTACAATTTAGTACCATTCCCCAAAAGAAAGAAAAAACACCTGAGGTATGCTCTGAGCTATAAAAGAGAAAGGTGTTTGTATGTCTTCATAACTATATCTGATCAAGTTATGAGTGAGGACTCTGCTCTTTGCCATCTAATTATGTGTCTGAGCCGTGACTCAGCGGCCTGCTTTGATATTTAAATCTCTGCTTTTAATAGAGAGATGGCTTTTAGAAGGCCTTTACTAATGAGGAGAACTTGCAAGTCCATCTCCTTTTGTTTATGACAGCAGGTGGGATAGCTTGTGAGGGTTACACCTCTTCCTCAGGCTTCTTGTGCAAATTAACCTATTGTTCTGAGATGTTTTACTGGTTAAAAGTAACTCCTGAAAAAATAGAGTGGTCAGAAGGCTGGAGGCAGAGTCAGAAGGTGAGAGGCAAAGGAGGAGGCAGAGACTTGAGACTTGCTGCTTACTGCAGCTGCCTGCCTTTTGCAAAGGCTGTCGAGTCTGTACCTTTAAAAAGTTTCCTGTGTGCTGTGTGTTTATTTTATTAATTTTAATCCTCACACCCAACTCAAGAACCATTTGACTCTGCCTGGCTGGCTCCGGCAATTATAGTACTTATCCTGACCATAGATGTTTTAAATTTGTGTCGGATTTCAACCTTAAAATCTCAAAAGCTCTGTATTTCAACAGGCTTTTATTGTTTCTGACATATTTTGTGTTCTTTGGAACCTAAATCTCAATATTTTGAAACTGTATTGTACTTGTTATACCCAATTCGTGAGCCCCCAAAAGATCTCCAGGAATCAACTCCGTTGCAAAACACATGAGGGTCTTTTTATTGTAAATTACAAGTTGCAGCTTGGGCCCACAACACCCACCACCGAAGCGGTGGGAGCTGAGCGCCCAGGTTAGTTGGGTGATATATAGATTCTGGTCCCTCCCAGCATGCCCAGTTCCTGCCTGGCAAGCATCTATTGGTCAAAATGCTACATTTTTAATTGATTGGCTATAGGAAGGTCCCCAGACCATAATGACCTGATGCCCCTCCCTAGGGGGTTGGGCCAGTTTCCTAGCAACTGTTATCTCTAGTAGGTGGGGAAAGAATGCAGTAAGGCAGTCCTTCCCCTCAGGGCATTACTAGACTTCTCCACCCATATAGTTTAAGACTTAATTAATAATAGCTGCTAATTTTTAATCTTTTTGGTCTCTCAGTACTATTTTTAATATACCCCTTTACATTACATACCTTTCACTTATGTGCGTATTGAAAACCATTCGCTGCTGTCTTTCCTTGACACTTTCATTCATTAAGTGCTTTCTAACTAAAAGCTATGGGATCTCTTGTTTTTAGCAGAGTAATAGTCACTTAAGTACAGATATATTTTAAATATTCAATTATATGATCTGGATAACAGGAAAAAACACCAAATCTTAGATGATTACAGGAAAGAATTTTATTATGGATAAAAGATGAAAAATGTTCAGAGGATTCTAGAAAAGTTCAGACCAGAGAGGAGAAAAATATACTTCATGTGACCAAGCTGTCTGGGAGAAAAGAAAGAATATTAAGACAGAAAAATGGAGATAGCTCAGACAAGTAAAGAAACTGCCTTCATAAAGAGATAGAGAGTTATACTAGAATATTTTGGGAGTTAGCAGAGTGCAGGAGGAGATAGGCTTGTTTGGGAAGTGACAGGAATACAGGTGTGGGTTCTTAGATGTATAACAAGTATTTTTACTCCCCTTCACTTGACCTGGAGGCCAATATTGGTGCTAATATCCTGATATCACAAGGCGATGGAGTACCATATGTCCCTTTTGCCAGAGGCAAGGAAAATTACTTCAATTGCTGTGTAAGAACTGTCTCATAAATTCTTGATGAATGTTTTGTTTTTTGGTGTGTCTTTTTGTTTGTTTGTAACCCCATAAATCCTCCTATGCTCCATCTTGAGATGGTCAAAGACTGCCATTTTTGGACATATGTGCTCCCTACTGACTAGTTTAAACCATTAGAAAAACCTGATTATTTTCTTCACATCTATTTATGTCCACTTACAAAGTAATGAACTTCTTTAGTTATGGTATTTCAATGCCCATACACAGATGTATATCAGTATTTTTTTTACTGCATTTCAATGTTTCAGCCATTTGAAAGACATATTGAGTAGAACAGCTTTATAAAGTACTTTATAATTTGGTAGAGTTTTGCTATCTCATTTAATACTGTAAAATTTTACATATTAAACTACACAGTTTACAGAAGGTACAGTTTACTAGCAAAATATTCAATCATTTAAAGAAATAGGCATTCTAATTTTACATGATCTGTTCATGATTATCACGTGTCCAAGGTATACTACATATTTGATCATGAGATTTACCAAGTATCTTCCAGGTTGTTTCAGTTAAAATTCTATGTGTCTTTAGCCTTTACTATATATTAATAAGCAAGTATCCTCCTCTGTGGACATCAATACTGATTTTCTTGTGCATGAAGCTTTCTGACTATCTCAGTAAAGCACATTCCCTTTGAAAAACCTATGATTTTTACCTCTGTTAGGCTCTAAGGTTCACAGGGTTAATGATATCTCCATGCTTTCTTTTTTAGGTGGAACTTTGATAGGTTAAAAGCATTAGGAATTAATGCTTTTAATAAATGGGGATAAATATACATTTCACAATGTTTTGCACCTATTATTTCACCTCTTATTGCACACATATTATTACATTAGGGTAAACAATTGCATCCAAGTTGCTACTCCAGTGGCCAATTTTTAGGGGTCACCTACTTTGGCTGTCATTTAATGTTTGGCATCAATCTGTCTTTTTTGTGAATCAC
This sequence comes from Rhombomys opimus, assembly GCA_010120015.1. NCBI lineage: Eukaryota > Metazoa > Chordata > Mammalia > Rodentia > Muridae > Rhombomys > Rhombomys opimus. Next base: position 72,279 of record REGO01000950.1, read on the forward strand.
TCTAGTATTTGAGTATTGCTTTTTCTCCAATATGATGCTTTGCAGTGTGTTTCCTGCTTTTATTTTTAAATCATGAATAGTATTGGCAAACTTCATTAATAATGGATAGTCTTTATTACTCAAATTTTAAAAAATGATTTTAGTTGGAATACAATTACTTCATTCACCTCCTTCCTCACTCTGGACAAGTAGTTCTCAACTTGTTGGTCCTGAACCCTTTGGAGATGGCATTTTAGATATCAGAGACTTACATCAGAATTCAGAACAGTAACAAAATTACATTTATAAAGTAGCAATGTAATAATTTTATAATAATAAACCATAATACCCATAAAATAATTTTATGGTTGTATCCTACGACATGAGTAACTGTATTAAAGTGTTAACCACTGATCTATATCCTACCAGCTACACTTCTTCAAACTTCAGTCTTCTCATTGCCCTCAAGTTGATTACTTCTGGGAAAAAAGCCTATTTATCAATCTATTCCCATTACTTCCCTTCCTAAGTGACCTCTTCCTCTCAATTACATTTTAAATCTGCTTATACCTCAACGTACTCCTGCGAATTGAGTCTGTGTTTTAAAACTGTGCACCCTTTGAAATTTAGTATGGATATCAGTCTTATAATTATCCACTGAATACCTGTTCTGTTAGGTCAAGACCTGTCCTAAGAGAATCCATATTTACCCACATGGATGCCTATGAGGAGTTCACCTCCGATGGAATATACTGAACCTTGCTATGCCAAGGCTCCATGAAACTCAGACGAGACAGAACAAGAAAAAGAAAAAAACTACATCTCTCCTTGTTCAATGATGTTTTGGTTGTGACTAATAACCTGTGAGTATGTCCCTCATGCCTCATAGTATTAAAGGCTACACTTTGATTAGACTTTACTGTATAAAATTAATTTTTTTTGTTATGTTTTGCTTTATAATTACTTCATTATTTCCTCATTTTATTTCTTATTACACATCCTCCCATGTTCCCTTACTTGGTCTCTTTTAAAATCATAGCTTCTTTTTTTAATTAATAATTGTTATACAAATACATGTGTGTGAAGGTACATATATGTGTGTGGATATATATATATATATATATATATATATATATATAAATTCCTAACTACATAATCAGCTCAGTATAATGTTAATTGTATATATATATTTTCAGGACTGACCATTTGATATTGATAGCCAATTGGTCTGCTCTTCCTATGGGAGGGGTATTTCTCTTACTCTCAAAATTTCACATTGGCACAGACTTTTGGAGTAGAGTTGAAGCTTAGTGGACTTTCTTCTGTACACATTTTCACTTTGTTATCACAAATGTTTCAGTCATATTTTAGAAAACTAATTCTTTAAAGTGTGATTCTGCTGTTTGAATTGAGGAAAAAATAGCAATAATCGTGAAAAGGAGAGAGGTATCAGCAATTATAGTTATTTTGAAGCTAACTTAGGAGTATTGGAAGTTTGTGGACTACACTAAAATTTTTCTCAAAAACTATTTAAAATATGAAAGGTAAAATCACTGATTATATATGTTGCTCAAAGAGGATCATGTATGTAAACCTCTGAACTCATAACTGCCAAATTAGTATGAAGAGATGGGAAGCAAACACTATCCCTATACTCATCAGGGGAACTGCTGGTACCAAGTAGGTCCTGCTTGGTGATCCCACACATGCTAAGGACTGCTGTGATTGAAGATTTATATATATATATATATATATATATTTGCATTGTTACATATGAGCATGGAGGTGTTTTCTAGGACTACATTACATATAATCTCGAGAAGCCATGATCATAGCCTTCATATTATTCTGAAAGGAATAAAATTGGTCCTGACCTCATCAAGTACATATTTTAAGGAGTATTCTCATAAGTATGTAAGTAGACTTTAGGACAGACATCAATAAAACAGTCTCAGTTTGGGGCATAAATTTTCTAGTCATTGAGTAATATTCCTGAAGATCCATTTCATAAATTGTGAAAAAAATGAAAGGTGTAGGAGAGAGTTCTTCTATACCTTATAGAGACAACCAAATGCATACATTTGTCTCTAAACCCTGAGAGAAAACTCTCAACCCTCAACATTTTTCTCTCACTGTATAAGCTCCCACTCTAGAAAAGGGTGACTTAGTGTCTGACCAGTGCAAGCCTAAACTAAGTGAATAGCCCAGCTGTCTGTCCAATCTGTCCATCTTTCTTGTCATTTCTCCTCAGCTCCAGTTTAGTCCACAATTGGAAATCCTAATTTTATTTTGAAAGATAGTAATCAACTCATTTGAAATAAAAAAAAGATACTGATCATTTTTCATCAATGTGTTTGTAAAACAAGTGAATTTCACTTTGACTGTTGAGGATAATGGAAACTAAAAAATGTTTGATTTTCTTAAAAGAAAATCTATTTTGTTCCTCTTTGGAAAATCTATTTTGTTCCTGTTTGGTTAAATTGGAATAGTAATTAAAACTGTTTCGAGATTATCATTTATATTATAAAAAGAGGATTATCAAGCTTATGAGATAGTTGTCATTTTTCCATTATCAATACAGATTATTTCTAATAAGAAATATTAGAATTAGAAGTTACAGGTTTCATTAAGTATTACTTCCCAATTTTGATTCATATATGTATTATATATATGTGCATATATATATTATGTATATACATATATATACATTCATACACACATATATATGCAGACATTCACAATGTCTTGAGGGTGGAAAGCAAATGTAAATATGAATATTTCATATATTTGAGGTGTGTGTATATATGTGTATCCTGAAGTATATGTTACATGATATGCATGTATTTTCACTATATCATGTTATGTTAGATAGGTGGGAAATCTTTATTTCTTTACGTTTTGGATTTTAGAAATATTTACATGTAGGATTTTTGAGTCAAGGTTTATACTTGTCACCTAATTTTCCTGAATCTGAGAGAGTCAAAGTCCTTATGTTTAGTTGTGTAGCCACATATTAGCTTGCCAGTATCCAATGAAGAATTCCAAATTCAGGTTTACATAACAAATGCCCCAGAAAATTCTCAGTCCATCATAAAAATAATACAAAAGAATCACAAATGTGGGAAGGAGAACTCTCAGGAGATAAAAAGGAGAGAGTGAGAACACACTGCATATGTATGAAATTCTCAAAGAACCAACTTCATATAAAAAGTGTGAGGAAAGAATGAAACTTAGGCTCCCAGGTAATTGTTTTTCAAGAACACTTTTGATAACATCAGAATGCTTGATAAGATAACATTTGTAATCAGTTGATGAGGTTACTGGAAAAACGAATCGTCTTTGTGTTATTTGCACATCGTGGGTTCACTGAAGGAGCAACAGCAGTAAGCTGGCATTACTTCTTAGTACAGGGTAAAGGACAATGGAATGTGAATATTTTTATGTCAGACAGTATTTCTATAGTATTTATTTTGAAAAGGTTATCAAAATTAATTATTTAATAAATTCTTAACTAGTTTTTTATATGAAATTATGAAAATAAATAATGCCAAAAAGTTAGTATTCAATTAAACAGGGGGGAGAAATATTGAAAGAGACAGCTTTCTAAAAAAGCTATGCCTTTAAAATCCATAGTATACCTATACTACAAAACACTCACTAATCAGAAAAAGACCATTCTATGGGTATTTGGAACCATCAAAAAGTGTGTACTCAGTGACTTCCTTCAACACAAGCTTTGTTGAGGTCTGTGTACCATGGCATAAGCTGTGCCTTGATCATAGAGAGGTATGAGTCCTCCTCTGCTTTAGGACAGGAAGAACTGGGTCTTACTATAAGCAATTCTAACTACAATGAAAAGCAAATTAACAGATACTTGATTCTCTTTCTAGGGGGAACAAAGGTTTAAAATAAGAGTCCATTTCACTGAGTTACTTAGGGATAGATAACTTTGTGGACATATTCAGGACAGACAGCAGCTCTGCTTGCAAGTCCATTCACCTGTTCTGTCCCAAGGAACATCTTGTTGCCACTTTTTGGTAAGACCTACAGCTTGGACCTGTGTTCAGAAAAAGGCTGGCTGTAGAAATTGTGGGTCAGAATAATGCTTAACTCACATGGAAAATATAAATCTCTTCACCAGAATATTTACTAAATAAGAATTTATCAGTGTCATTGTATGCAAGCTGCCAACTCAAGTTTTCCACTTCTATGAAGACCGAGTATGTCTGTTCTTTTCATCACACACATTTCTATATGTAAGTAGGTTCCTTAAGATTTTGATCTGTGATGTTCATCAGGACTCCACAAAATCCTTGGGGTGAAAATGAAGTGCATTCTGTTATATGAACAACTTGACAGGACCAGGCCTTACCTCATTCTTCACATTCCTCACTGCAAAATGACCTGGTATTTTCTGTGTTTTGAAAGTACACAAATTGCACTGCTGGTGGGAATGTAAACTGGTACAACCACTCTGGAAAGCTATCTGGTGCTTTCTAAGACAATTAGGAATAGTGCTTCCTCAAGACCCAGCTATACCACTGCTAGGTATATACCCAAAGCTTGCTCAAGTACACAAAAGGGATACTT